>JANHJO010002978.1:90956-101250 GCA_032468235.1 Pseudoxyrhopus heterurus
CCTCTGGAACCAGTTCGTCTTCAGAGTCCGACTCACTAGCCGGTTCAGCAACGTGCTGCTGAACCACAACAGAGGGGAACCTTTACCTTTACCTTTACCTAGAGCTCTTTAAGTTAAGTAGGTACATTTAAAGTTTCAAAGATTTAAAGAGATAAGTAGTTGGAATATATATTAAGCTACTTTGCTCATCTGTAGGCTTGCCACACAAAGTACAGTATTATCATGATAAAGATTCATTTTATAAATAGCATACCAGTGGGCATTGAGTGGAGGCCTACAGTGGAAGAATAATGGAATTTGAAGCTGGAAAAAGGAAGCACTTTGGGATGGAAGACAGGTGGTAAAAATTATCAAGGATCCCCCCCCCTGTCATCATTGTTGTCCGCTTTTCACATGCATATATTTTTAATTGTACTCAGAAATAATTGTCTGTTACCTGAAAGGAAACAGCTCAAATTTAAAATGACCCCTTCAAAAAAGTAAAATTGGACAGAAAAATATCATGTCTTCATCACCACATTCTCAGGTAATCTAAGATGATTCTTGACCTGTTCACATTTATATTTTTTGTCTTAATAACAAGAATACATTGCTTTTCATCTATAAGTTCTCAGGTATAATGAATTGTAACACCTACATTATTAGAAGTTTCCTTTTCCCTTCTCCTCAGAATACTTTCTCCAAAAACTTGAAAGTTTTGCAAAGCTTTCAAAGAACATGGCATGACAATACAGGGAGCAATAGATGACTCTGGTATTGTTTTACCACCTACAATAAATAAAAGATATATAGATATGATAAAAACTAGATTATAAAACTTGTGATTAATTTGGATAATTCAATTAACCTTACCTCGGTTATTTGTACAGAACAGTTTACTAAGTCCTTAAATATCTTATCGACCTGGAAGAACCTATCAGGGAATGTTCTTTTGCCAAAACTGAATTTGGCTGTCTGGTATGAACATCTAGAGAGGGTATTTGAGAAGTTAAGAAGTACTCAAAGTCTGGAATAGGTGGTTTTACACCATGAAATATTCTGCTATAGAGATTCTCAACCCAATCCTTTCTTGTTTTACAAATAACTAGAAACCCAACTATTCCAAAGTGTTTTCTCCCCTAAATACTTGTAAGTTTCCATTTTTTGGATGATTTATGCTCAAGCAAAGAACATGTGTAACAGCCTTTTTTGTTTTACTTTTGGGCAGTTCATTGCACTATGTACATGGATCTGTTCTTGAATATCATAGTCTGTATCATTGATACGTCTATCTTCAAAAAATTTATCCAATCACTTAAAAACACACCGAGTCATTGCCTGGCCATGTGCATTGAGTTCCAAAAGCTAATGGCTAAATTTTATAAAGAGTAAAAACTTCATATATATTTAAATATTTATATGCTACGCTTTATTATGTCAGAATTATGGGGCAGTACATCAATTATATCAAGTGTAATTCTAAGCCTTCTTAATAAACTTAACAGACATGGAATAGACGGGCAAGTTTTCTTGTGATAAGCAACTGGCTAAAGAAAAGAAAACAGTAGGAGTGAATGGATATTTCTCACAATAGAGGAATGTAACTAGAGGGATCCTCTCTGTCCTAGGACTAGTGTTTTATAAGTTATCTAAAATTGGTGTGATTAGTGAAATAAGCAAGTTTGCTGCTGATGTTAAATTGTTCAGAATGGTAAAAATAAGGAGCTGTAGAAGTTTCAAAATATCTCTGCACATTAGAAGACCGGGTGTCAAAATGGCAGTGTCATTCAACGTCAGCAAGTATAAAGTGATGAATATTGGTGCCAAAATTCCTACTCATACAAACTAATGGGATCAGAGTTAGTAATGATAACTGATGAGGAAAAAGATCTTGGAGTAATGATAAACCATTCAATAAAGACGTCAACATCTACTAAAATAAAGGCCAACAATTTGTTAGAGATAAGAAAACAGGGATACTAGTATCCCTTAGGAATAGGATACTATCCCTTAGATAAATTAATGGTGCATCTCATCTGGAATGTTGTGTGTTATTCTGGTCATCACACTTCAAAAAAGATACAATGAAACTAGAGAAGGTTCAAAGAAGGGCAACTAGGATTATCAAGGACTGAAGCAGCTTTCCTATTACAAAAGGTTGTCATATTTGGGACTTTTTTTTATCTAGAAAGTAAGTGAATGACAGTCAGTATAAATGAAGTGTACAAGATTATGTATGGTGTGGATAAGGTGAACAAGGAGAAGCTATTTTCCTTTTCACAAAATACAGTATTAGAATCACCCAATGTAACTGAATCTTGGAAACAACAGACAAAGGTGGGGGTTTTTTTTTTTGCACAACATGTAATTAAACTTTGGAATTAACATGAAAAGTGGTGCTGACTAGATGGGCCAAGAGTCCAATCCAGTGAAACATAATTTTTATGTAATAAAAATATAAATAGAATCCTTAGCATTACTTTGTTCCTAGAATTAAGTGTTTTGGGGCCCATTCATCATATGAATACAACTCTGTATACACAAAAGAAGTAGGATATATTAAAATATAGGAAAATCTAATATAAGCTATGCTACAAATGAGATATAAAAAAGGAACAACTCCAAAGATGCAGCTTTGTTAAGCTGATATTCTTTCAAAAAACCTGGATGTTCGTTCACAATCACATGGGGGAAAGTGTCATAGTAAACAAGGTTCACAATAAAAACATGACAATATTTTGAATTCAACATAATTTAGTGTAATTAAAAAAAAGAAAAAAAATCATACAAGTGTATTTTATCCATGAACTAGTGAAGCCCCAGTTCTTCAGGGGTTTGCATGGTATCTTTCTCCCAGTTTCCAATATTGGTGCTGAAGAAGTGAATAAATATTAGGATTATTCAGCCATTTTAATCTCCTTTCAAAACATAATATAGAATTGTCTCTTAATTTCTGGAGATTCTATGTAACACCTGTTTCTTTTTGTAGTGTTTGCATGGCTGCAGCATATGTTGCTTTGTTTACCACAACAGTAGGTTTTAATGACACCCTTGTAGTAGTATTACAGCTTTCTTTTCCATTCTCCCAGACTTCTCCCAGGCTCAAGGTTTTTCAAGATAATAAATGCTTTGGGTTTCTGTTAATGAAAATAAGTCTTGCCATGGACAAGCAACCAGGAAAACAAACAGATTGGCTAATCTGGCACCTACGTGAGAGCCTCAATTTTTCATTAATGGTGCAATTCACAGCCAGAAGTGATATCTTTTGTTTGAGAATGTGTGAGTCCAAAGCAAAAAGAAAAAGGGAAAAAAGAAAAAAGAAAAAAGAAAAAAAGAGAAAGAAAGAAAGAAAGAAAAAAATACATTTAAGATAAGAATTTGAAACCTGATGTTGCTGAGGGAAGGATATCTTTCTAAAAACATTTCAAGACCATTTATTGTATTCAGTTTGTTTAAAGAGCTCAATCTTTCAAGGAATGTCTGGATGTGTCCACAGTTTATTCATAGGTATGCCTTCATTTCAAATTCTGCAGTTCCAACATTTACTTTTTTAGTGGTGCAAACATGGCAAATCTATCAGTAGTTTGCTTGTTAACCAGTTTTTGATAACATCTTAGTCTTCTTTGTAGTGGATAGCCAGCCAAAACGTCTGAATTTGAATTGGATGATTACTAATTCAAAGGCAAAGATAAAAAATGGGAGCAGCAGAAACAGCTCTGTTGGAGCAATCTCATTTT
Organism: Pseudoxyrhopus heterurus; assembly: GCA_032468235.1. Classification (NCBI taxonomy): domain Eukaryota; kingdom Metazoa; phylum Chordata; class Lepidosauria; order Squamata; genus Pseudoxyrhopus; species Pseudoxyrhopus heterurus. The sequence continues at coordinate 94,673 of JANHJO010002978.1, forward strand.
GCAGCAATTCCTTCATATGTCTGTCCAGAGATTGAAAGGAGTAGGTAACCATAGATAAATGCTCAATTCCAGGCTCAGAAGATATGCCACACCCAAGTTTAGTTGAATAAATCAACAGCCGTGTTTTCCAACAGTAGTAAAACCACTCCTTCTTAACCTTAATTTAATCGATTATTTTACATTTGGAAATCTTGTTAATTTAACCACAGGATGGCTTAGAACTTTGTTCCTCACAATGGCACCTTCTATGCTATGTGTAAATGGACTAAGAAACAGATGACATACAGGTCAGGACTACTTTTATTGCAACAACTATAGCAATAGAATCTTGAAAATCAGAATGTGCTCTCCCCACCCTTTAACTTTGTGTGAAGGAGGGAGGGGTTTATCTGAAACCCCTTTGTTGGTTTGTCGGATTATTTTCTTGGCCTGGGCTCAAGCTTATCCAACTGTTGCCTTGGTAATGGCTCTTCCTCCTGTCATTCAAGGCCATTCCCTCTATGCCTAAAGATACTTACTTTGCCACCTCCAAGACTGTATACATCACCTGTTTCAAGGGGGAGGAGGAGAAGAGCAGGAGGAGGAAGGAAGCAAAGTGCCTGCTTCAAGTATTTTATTTTCAAGAAACTTCCTTTCTTATAGTTCAGAGATAGTCTTCCAAGAAAATAAATTGGGGTATTTGACAGCATCCTGGAAGGTTAGAAGGGATGGCGAGGAGCAGTTTACCTTTTCTGACAGGTCACAACTAATATTACAGCCATTTCGTGAAAATGTCCATGATACGTGCCTTTAAAATTTCAAATATGCCCATTGTCTTGAAAAACTGTCAGACCCTTGGTTAAGAGTGGTAAGTGAAAAAAGTCATGGAGAATTAAATCACTCCAGGATGAGAAGTAGAACAAAGTTTGCCCCCTAATGTCAGTGACTAGAATGCAATTCTGCCCTTAAAAATCTCACAAACAACCTGCATTTAGCAACGTGTCCGTCCTCTGTTAGCATATCTGCAAAATGCTGGCTAGACAATCAACATTGGCATCATATTCCAAATAACTGATTTTTCGGTGTGATGGATGGCTACATTTCCCCAGCGTAAAATCAATTTGTGGTACATCACAGAATCTAAATAATGAGCTGTTATAATTAAGGCTTCAGATAATACAGTATGAACACTGAAGAATTTGTTGTAGTGTATAATTTCAGGTTTTGTCTAAATAGTTGTTGCAACAAAGAGATCTTGTATATTTTCAGTGAACCCATTTTTCAACTCGGAACAATATGTCCCACCTTTCATTGTAACTTCTCAATCTTCTGGCAATTTACTTTTTGCATGCCGATGGCTGAACATCAAGCTGTTTCTGACTGATTTAGAAGCCATCCTTGAAAAAGGCATTGTTCCACAATGTTTGTTCCTCAAATGCCTCTCCTTCTACATAGTTCAAACCAACTGGTATTCATGTTGCTAAAAGCCTTCTCTCCCAGAGATATTCTTTGAACACGATTTAAAGATCAGGGCAGCATAATAAATGTTTTGACTCTCATGGCTTATTATAGTGAGGCTGTATGCCAGTTCCCATTATCAAGCAGGAGAACATAACAGTGGGGGGGGGGGGGTAGAAACAAACCAAAAAAGAAAGAAAGAAAAGAAAAAAGAAACCCAGTCAGGCAGGCAAAGAACAATAACTTACAAGATCTTAGCTAAGGGAGCAATTATTTTTTGCCCTCGATGCACACTTCAAAGCAAAGCAAGCATTCTGCTTATAAGAGATGAGGAGGGGTAGGATGTCACCAAAAAGGTGGAAGAATACATTTTGTCGGAACTAGTAAAAAACTACATTAGTGCAATAAGAGAATATAGATTTAGGTCACAGTATATTGGTCTGTGAAAATAAGAATAAATGTTACCCGAACAAAGAATCCAGATCATGTGAAATATTAATAACACTTTATAATGACTTGGTAAGACCACACTTGGAATAGTGGATCCAGTTTTGGTTGCCACGATGTAAAAAAGATGTGGAGACTTTTAAAGATTTATTTTATAAAAAAAAAAAGATGTGGAGACTCTGGAAAGAGTGCAGAGAACAGCAGCAAAGATGATTAGGGGACTGGAGGCTAAAACATACGAAGTATGGTTGCAGGAGTGCTATGTCTAGTTTAATAAAAAGGACTAGGGGGTGATATGATTCAATTGTCTTTTGAGAAATTTCAAGGTAGATTTTCACAGAGTATTGATGTATGTGTGTGTGTGCAGATTTATGTAAATATATATTGTAATCTTGCACCCTTAGTTTAAAATCTCATTAAACTCAATGGAACTTACTTCTTAAATGGGTATATATAGGATCAGACTATTAGTCATACTAGGGCTAAGATTTCTTTAACAGAATAACAGAGTTGGAAGGGACCAGTGTTGGAGGTCTTTCTAGTCCAACCCCATGCTCAAGTAGGAAACCCTATACCATTTCAGACAAATAGTTGTACACTCTCTTCTTAAAAACCTCCAGTTTTGGAGCACCCACAGCTTCTGGAGGCAAGTTGATTAATTGTTCTAATTGTCAGGAAATTTCTCCTTAGTTCTCAGTTGGTTCTCTCCTTGATCAGCTTACCGAGGCATTATAAAGTGGTATTAACACTTCACATGATCTTGATTCTATCCCTCTGTTAATGCAGCCTAGGACTGTGTTGGCTTTCATGGTGGCTGAAACACACTGCTGGTTCATATTTAAGTGATTGTCCACTAGGACTTCAAGAGCCCGATCACAGTTGCTACTCTTGAGCCAGGTACTACCTATTCTATATTTGTGCATTTGGTTTTCCTTATCTAAATGTAAAATGTTATTTTGTTACATAGGGCCAATGTTCAAGTCTATCAAGATCCTTCTGCCTAGCTTCTAGAGCAGGGGTGTCAAACTCACATCATCACGGTGGCGTCACGTGACATATCGGGACTTTTTCCCCTTCGCTAAACCAGACGGGGCCATGGCCAACACGTGATGCATCCGGCCCGTGGGCTGAGTTTGACAGCCCTGTTCTAGAGCTTGATGTTTGCAAATTTGATGAGATCCCCTTCTATTCCCTCATCTAAGTCGTTGATGAAGATATTGAAGAGTATTGGTCTTAAGACAGAGCCTTGGGGTACCCCACTGCAAACTCTCCTCCATGTAGATACAATTCCATTAAGTGCAGTTGGCCAGTCAGTTACAAATCCATCTGGGATAATTACAAAATTACAAAACAAGATGTTGACTTTGGAAAAAGTGCAAAGAAGAGCAACTAAAATAATTAAGGATCTGGAGACAAAAACATATGAAGAACAGTTGCAGGAATTGAGTGTGGCCAGTCAAGAGAAAAGAAGGACTAGGGTGAGGTGATAGCAATATTCAAGTATTTGAGGGCCTGCCACAAAGAAGAGGGGGGGTCAACTTATTTTCCAAAGCACCAGAAGACAAGACAAGAAACAATGGATGGAAACTAATCAAGAAGAGAAGCAACCTGGAATCAAAAAGAAACTTCCTAACAGTGAGGATAATTAACTAATGGAACAGCTTTCCCTCAGAAGTTGTGGTGCTTCATCACTGGAGGTTTTTAAGAAAAGATCGGACAGCCACCTGTCTGAAATGGTACAGGGTCTCCTACTTGAGCAGGGGGTTGGACTGGAAGACCTCCAAGGTCCTTTCCAGCTCTATTCTGATTGAAAAGAGATACTATCAAACCCACATTTTTCTATTTTATCAGTAGTAGGTGTGGTCAACTTTATCAAATGCCTTACTGAAGTCCAAGTAAATTATATCCACAACATTTTGCTGATCCACTAATTTTGTCACTTTGTCAAAGAACGCAATAAGATTTGTCTGGCACGATGTGTTTTTGACAAATCCATGTTGGTTTCATGTTATGACTTTGTTTGCCTCTAGATATTTTCAGATTTGTTGCTTGATAATTATCTTTTCCAGAATCTTTCCAGCTATTGATGTCAAGCTGATAGGTCTGTAGTTTCCTGGATCCATTTTCCCCTTTTCCCAGTTTTCCAATTTCTCTATATTGTTTTGTTTTGGTCTTCTTTCCCCGGCAATCAATGGTTTTAATATGCTTTAAATTCAAGTAGTGTGCAAGATATGAAATAGCTGCTCTGAGTGTTGGATCCTGGTAGAGCATTTGTTGTTGAGGTTGCTCTGAATTACCCTGTGGAGGATATAAAATAATGCAGGCAACTATTGATGCTGGAAACTGAGGAGAGTAATTAATTGACAACTGCTGTTATTTCTATTTTTAAACTTCAGGGATGCATAGCATTAAACTAAATTCGCTTTGGCAGGAAACATCAAGCCAGTTCAGTTGCTCATATGCATCTTTGATGAGAAGGAATACAGATTGAATTGATCCAGGTTTAGGAACAAAATCATTTTTTACTTTTTATTTGGTAAATCAATATGCACTGGAATGTAGTGTGCATGATGAAGAATGTGATCAGGTTGTCTGAATTTGGCACTTAAAAACTCAGTCTAGTTCAATCTTTACTGTATTGATAATGTCATTATCCTTATTATAAATTATCATCAAATGTATCTATTATCAGAGACAGGGCAACAATTATGTGACTGCAGGCATCTTGACTCCCCACCCCCCATGCTTTGGACCTGAAATTAAGTCTTTGATATGTGACAAGGAACATGTCAAAGATTATATTCACTGTGATCTGGATCTCCCTGAACATTGCTGGACGGAAGATGGTTTATTCTCAACTGTTATTTCCTTTCTCAATTAGGAAACAGGGATAATGGTAACAATTTTGGATGTAAAAGATTCTTTGGGAAACAAATATGGTCGATCCACCTGTAATTTATAATAGTATGAATGCTAATATCAAATGATATTATGATGTCCTAGTCTATATCTTGAATAGACCATCTTACTATGGAAACCCATAAACATGATACAGTAGCTGGGTTTTAAAAAAAAATACTTAAACCAGTAAAATAAGGATTTAAAATCATGTGATGTGAGGAAACTTAGATATTAAAAAATGAAAGCAAATTTTTTTCTAATTTTATGAATTAGGAAAAAAATAAGAAAAATACTTTGCTCAAAAAGGAAACTGTGCTAGGTAGGATGTTTATTGATCTGAAGATTTTGATTGGTGGAACTGGAATTGGACAATGGAGAATATAGAATACAACTATAAACAATGGTGCAATCCATCCTTGTTCTCTTAGCAGGGTTGACTGAACAATGACCCTGAAGAAATTGTTTGATTCCAATGCCCAATATAGTGAAATATCGATTTAATGGACCATTTGGTGAGAAGGAATGTCCATTAAACCTAAATATATATTAAATCTAAAGTCTTCATTTATGTAATTAATGCAGGTTTTTCTAATATATATGTGTGTGTGTGTGTGTGTGTGTGTGTGTGTGTTGTGTGTGTGTATCATTTTATATATAATATATATTTTATATATAAATATATATTTTATATATAATAAATTTTTCATCCAATTAATTGGTTTAGGATGCTCATAATTTCTTGGCTGAAATTATTGTTGACTCATCCATGGTTTATTTTTATGTGCTTGATCACTCAACCCACTATTAGCACAAACAACACATTACGAAAAGAGTAATACCAGCATCTATCAAAAACATCTCAGAAACAACCAAAAAGCTATTACAACCACACAACATTACCATAGCACACAAACAAAGTAAAGCCCTCCAAATCATCTCAAGTAGATGAAAGACCCATCAATCCAAGAAGAAAACAAACCAAGCTAAATTTAAAAAAAAAACTACAGAATTCTTGGAAGCTTGGCATTCAGACAAATCAAGCACCTATAGTTACATATAAATAAGCCATACTGACACACAATTCAAGAGTGACAATAAATATGCTAAGAAGGAAATAAAAAGTCCAGAACACATCTTCTCCAGCAACTAACACCCAGATAAGCAGGACTTATAAGAGGCAAGAATCAAACAGAAAACAATACCTTAAATCAAAGAGAAAATCATACCCTGACAAAATTATGGTATCCAAACAGGGAATAAACCCCCGAAATCATTTGTACTGAAGCTGCTATCTAGTCGGTTAATGAAATATCTTCAAATAAACAACCAAGTTCAGAGATTACTCTGAGCTGGGCAGAGGAGGCTAATGTAAACTTGTGGGCAGAATTTCTCTTCAAAGGGTTTGCCATTAAAAGCAAATAGCTATTAGCGGACAGGCAAAACCTATTCCTATACCTTAGTTTGTCTAGGTGAGAAGTTCTCAGCTTTTCCACAAAGCATTTGGCCTTTCAATCCATCATTGGAACAAAATAGAAAGGAAGTCTGCTGGAATTTTTCTGTCCAAAGCTCAAAAATATACAAAACTAACAATACTTTAAAAACCCAAAGGGTATAACTGTGTACTATGTAGCCTTGCGTGTTAGAAGAGTCTCAGTGAGAAACTCCTTTTTGAACCAATGAAGCCAAATTGTTGTTGTTAGTTGCGAAGTCGTGTCTGACCCATCGCGACTCCATGGACAATGTTCCTCCAGGCCTTCCTGTCCTCTACCATCCCCCGGAGTCCATTTAAGCTT
>JANHJO010002978.1:101350-114179 GCA_032468235.1 Pseudoxyrhopus heterurus
CCATGATCCAGCGTATGTTGGCAATTTGATCTCTAGTTCCTCTGCCTCTTCGAAATCCTGCCTGTACTTCTGGAGAAGCCAAATTACTAGATATAAAAAAAAAAAGAGTAACCCGGATCTGGCCTGTGGGGTACTTAGAGGTGGCTCGCAGGGCTGCCCTAGAAACAGCAAAGGACTGGCCCATGGTGCCTCTGCCAGTGAAAACGGAACTCAGGGGGCGGCCCCTCCAAGCTCCGTTTTCAATGGCAGAGGGTGGCAGGAGGCCATCGCAGCTGAAAATGGAACTCTGGAGCCCGTTTTCGCTGGCAGAGTGCTTGGGCCACCACAGACGCCCCCCGACATGAGTGATGTCAAGCTGGCTATGCCCATCCTGGCCACGCCCACCCTGCCCCCGAGGTCAAACACAACCCTGATGCAGCCCTTAGTGAAATTGCGTTCGATACCCCTGATCTGGATCAATTGCATGGATGACAATGATCATCTAGGAAGGGCCTCACATATTCAGTGTAACAAGGTACAGGAGATCTTCTATTCAGATTCAGAAGAGAAGCCATAATTAATTAATTAAACTTTTTATGCTGCCCATCTCACCAAAGATGATGCTAGGTGGCTTACCATCATTCAATTAATCTCCACAGTGCCACATCCCCATTGGGGTTCCAAAAGCAAGTTGGGAGAGCCATGTCTTCATGCCCTTTCGAAAGGCCAAAAGAATGGACACAGATCTCACCTTGGGAGGTACAATGTTCTAAAGAACAGGGGCCATGGCAGAAAAGGCTCTTCTTCTGGATCTTACAGCTGAAATTCCTTGAATTTACAACATGCTCCTTCTGCCGGCATGATGGTGGATCAGGCTAGTCCCATTGGGATAAGACGGTTCCTCAGATAGCTTGGATCCAAGCCTTATTTGTCTGTTGCAACAAAACTAGCAATCAATTTCATAGTCTCATTATAACATATTGCAAGGAATTATAATGTGAAAGAAGAATGCTGCTGCCCACTGTATATTAAATAAACACATACATATAAATAAATAAAACACAATACTATAAATAAATCTTTACATTCCTTCTACCAAATTCATTAGCTACAGATGACCTGGAATATCAGTACTGCTCATGTTGGCTAGGAATGATTGGCTTTCACCCATTACTGTACATCTGAGGATATCTGGAAAGTTAAGGATGCTATGAATACAAAGGATGAGAGGAAAGCCATAGCCTCTAATGTATATTCAGATCTCAGTTGAGATGTGGCCTTGGTCTATTCACTATTCCTCAGCTCAGTCAATCTTAAAGTTACTGTGAGAAAAAAGTGAAAAAGACTGAAAGACAAATATGAAAATGGAGTATGATTTTTGAAAAAAAAAAACCCATCAGGGAAGGAGCCCTTGAAAGACACTTTAAAAACAAACATTTTTTGTAACACTTGATGAAAAGCTGCAAGCCAAACTTTTGGACCATCTCTTTTTCTCTCATGCAAAAGGTGTCTGTGTTCGCCAGTGCCTCTTTAAACTTCCATCCTTCCTGATTCTGAGGTGGGTGGACATCTTCATGTCAATCCCAGTTGTGAATCTGCAAAATGAAACCTGTCACTCACATGGATGATTTCTGAGTAGAAGCCAAGAAAGCAAATGGAAAAACCCTCAAGGGAGGCTGTCTGAGCTAAATGAGGATCTGATGGAAAGGGTACAGAGCACCATCTGTCCTTTAGCAACAATGAACAAGTGGCCATCATTGGAAAACAGCCCATTAAATCTGCTTGCAAATGCCTCCTTACTCCACCTTACTTGGCATCGAATACATAGTGATTATCAGCTGGTCTAATAAGCAATAAAACAGAAAGTTCCAATTGTTTCTAAGTAAGTTTAATTGCTGGCATTGTTGCTCAAAATAAATGCTAAGATCAATTTACTCGGTCCTTCCTACCATTAATTGGCATCCAAAGACAATGTGTAACAATCCCAATGATTGAATAGAATTGTGCTCATGAATGAGGTGTTCATGTAGGCCTTTCAAGTTATGTCATCTCTCTTCGGGAAATCTTTTACACATCAGCCCCTGAGCATGTATATGGCTACCCACTCTCAGAGTACCTCTGGGTACTTAATAGGATTAAGAGCATCACAATACAAATGCAGTAATAAAATATAAAATAAACACTGTATTGGGAACAAAGCTAGCAAACTATCTATCCATCCCTACATATTTATAGCATATTTACATGTCATGTTAGACCCAGAGGTGCTCTCAAGGTGTGGTTAAAAAAGTCAAGATGGCAGCCACACAAAAAGCACATAATAAAGCAAGTGGCACGTATAGCACTGTTGTGGCCACCATCTCAACTTTTTAAACAACACCCTGTAGACATCTCTACTACTGGGAGGAAAACAGGTTTTAATCAGCGCACGCTCACCAAACCGGTTGTTAGACCGGTTGAATCACACCACTGGTTTTAATTCAGGGCCAGCTGAATTTCACCCTCTTCCATAGGTCAGACCCTGCAAGAAGTTGTGACTTCTACACTTTATCAGAATACACTGGCTCAACTGATGGGACCAAGAGTATGCCAACCAGGAGTTTGTAGTTTGTAGGATGACCAGAGAGAATTGGAGACAGACAATTCCTCAGATATCCAGATGTGTCAGATAGGTGACTTCCAGCTCCTTGAATTACATCTAAATTCCATTGGTAATCAGTACAGTTGTCACAGTAGTGGTTATGTGGGTATATTGAGACACCCTCATAACTACTCATGCTGCAGTATGTACCAGCTGTCATTTCTGAATGGTCTTCAAGGGCAGCTCCATGTGGAACAAACTGCAATGATATAGTGGTTAAATGCTCCAGCCTACAAATAAGGAGATCATGAGTTGTAGTTCTGTCTTAGGCACAAAGCAAGCTAGGTGGGCCAGGTACTCTGTCTTAGCCCTAGGAAGGAGACGTGGCAAACTAGTTCCAAAAATGTTGGCAAGAAAATTACAGGGATTTATCCCAACCATTTCTAGGAGTCATGACTGACTTGAAGGTACCAATTCCTTACTTTCTTCCAACAAGCCCGATGTGACTGTAATGAGAAATAGGTTCAATTGGTGCAAATGATAAATTTATCCAAAAGCTAAGTACAGCTGCCACCTGCTCTTCAAGCAAGACTCATGTGTCCAGATGGACTCCTGTACACCAAATGTGTCTGGGGAAGCGCATGACAAAAGCAGCATTGTGGCATTGCAAGCTCTACTCCTCTGAGACATTATATGATATCACAACACCTACAGAACTGTAGGGCTTGAATCAAGATGGTGCAACACTTTTGTCAGTCTGGTTTCCTTTGCCTCAAGCAAATGTCATTGACTTTCACCTTAAAGTCCCTCCAATTTATGTCCTTGTGATAGAAGCTATACTCTCTTGTTAAATAAAAAAGAATGTTTGTTCATCAGTCTGTACAATTACATTCGGTTTTATTCAGCCTTAGGCAGAACCATACTTATGATGTATACTCTGAATTAAACTTAAGTTGTTCATTGTGAGGTCAAATTTCATTTGGTTTCTATTTCAGAGCCACAAATTTTTATCTTTCACCTTCAATCAAACTCTAACCTATTATTAATCTCAAATCAGATATGAATAAGTGTATATTCATTATCACAATCATTTGAGCCATATAATTAGATGGTGTGTTCAAGATAACAATTTAACTTTCATAATAGCAAAGTCTCATTTCTTGTATTTCCACTTGTATTGCAAAGTACACAAACTCTTTAAGATTACTTATTCTTTTCTAGCAACCCTATTAAGGTTCATACTCTAAATATATTTAGTTGCCTTTTGGTTTGTTCTCCCTTCATCTTGCAGCATGTATATGTTCACAAGTATAACCCATATACTGTATTCACACACATAAGCATTACATTTTGGATTACCAACTGATATTTGATTTCTGCCAGGAAATACCTTACAAATCCAGATTGCTCTTTTCACAAAGTGATTTGCAAATTGTAGCCAGTCTGAAAATATATTGATTCAAGAATTAAATATTGACCCAGACAAATTCACAATCAATTCTCATTATAGTAGTCAAGTTCTTTAAGGAATAGATTTTCAAAGGCAAAAGGACAAAAAGAAACTGAATCACAGACAAATTGAATAAAATCTATATATATTGATTGAAAAGCAAGATTAGCTGAAGCTGTCCTCAAAGGAAGGATGCCAAATTTAGCTTTGATCGGATTGATGCCATAGGAACAGCTTCAGTTGGCAAACTCAGAATGTTTTATAACCATGAACTGAGGCAAATGTTAAATTTAGATTTCCAAACTTGCATGCCTTAAAGCTGAGCTAAATTGCAATTTTGAAATTTTCATAAAACTAGCATTTTATTAAGGAAGTAAAGAGCACTGTTTGTACACATTTGTATGCATTTAATACCTTTAGTTGTTATTATTTAATGTGAGAAACTGTCAACAGATTCTAAATCTTTATCAGAGACATTTATTAGGATTTGATTTATATTTATGATATGTCCTTGTTTAAACTCGGCTTTCTCCCAAGTGATGTGAAAATATGCTTATCAGGGGAAGGCCCTCTCATTGACACCATCACGAAATGCCTTCCACAAGAAAAGTCATACTGTAAATATCCGGACCTGTAACAGACTGAATTCAGATTTAATCAAACTGGAGTTGCCCAGCTGAAATCAATTGAGCTTTATTAGCCTGGAAGGCTTTTTACTTTATGTGACCTTATTTGTTTAAGTTCATACTGCATCCTACTATTTAAATGAAGATGGATAATTTATTTAATTTTTCTCCTGCCTTTATTACTTTTACAAATAACAAAATAGTGAACATATCCCAACATATCTCCTTCCTCTTATTTTCCTCACAATAACCCTGAGAGTTGGGTTGGACTGAGAGAGAGTGATTGGCCCAAAATCACACAAAAATAATAGCAAACTAATGTACAGCTAAGAGCCTAACAAACAAAGATGTGTCTCCCAGATTTCTTAAAGGCAGATAGAGAGGCAGGTCATGTCTGAGGAGGTCCCATTCCATGCTACCTGATGAATGGATGGCAGCCAAGGACAAAATCTTAAAGAGTGGTGGGGTTCATGCAAAGGAAGACATTATGTCAGGCAGATTAACCAGAGTTACGTGGGTTTCATAACATATTTCGTATCTCATTCAGAAGCCTTTGGGCAGCCAATACTTATTTAAAAACAGGTCCTTTCAGAATAGCCTTTTCAAGGTCTGTATCAACTAAATAAGTGGCTACAGTCTGAATATATGGTCTGAACATAGGGCAGCCTTTCAGTTTTTTTTTTAAATTAAAGATGATTATCTTGTGAGGTTTCAGCATTGAAAAAAGAGCAGCCTTAGGGCAAAAAGTTAGAAATTAATGGTTTAGAATTAATGGCCCTTGGCATTTATAGATTATAGATCAGTTATAGATCAGCTACTAATTATGTCATCTGAACAAATAATAATACCCTTCATATAATGAGTACTAATTGTCTTCCCTTAGAAAGGCAGAATCTTTTTCCCAACATTTTTCAGCAGATGACAGAAAGACATTTTACATAGCTGTTTTTATCAGTCCTTCCACATTCTTTTATGCTTGATGTCCTGTGCCTGAGACAAAAAAAGAGGGTTTAATTGCTATTTTGTGTACCTTTCAAATATTTGAAAATGACTCACTTATTTTTTTCCATCCACACTACTGTAGATTATTTCTTTCAACTTTCCTTGTATGCCATTTACATTAAATCCTTTGATCATATTCACAACTCATCTTCAAAGCTTCCTGTTATTTTGTTCTTATTAGACTGAATACTAGATAGTACGCAGTTCAAAAAAACATGGTTTGTTGACACTCCACATACCTATAAATATGCGTATGATTACTTTATACATTTTATTAACCTATTTTTCAACTTTTGACTTAGTGTGTTGAGTGAATCATACATGAGGGCAGTAAGTTATGATTTATAGTTTAGCATATTATGTTAATTCAATCTATAAGGCAACAGATTAAGCAAACCATGGTTTAGTATAATGTCTGAACCCATCACCAGAATATATCTAATTTGAAACAATGTCCTTATCCATAGGCACAAATCGAAGCATTTTTAAGGAATGAAGATTATATGCCCAGCCTGGTTAATGTGCATGTGATCTTTGAGAGTTTGTATTCACAAGAACACAATCTTTTAAACTGTTTTCCATACTTAAAGAAGTCTTAATTAAAAATGAAAGAACAAAACAGTATCACAGAATCTAAGATGATGGCTGCAGAATTTACTGTTACCAGAGGTAGTATTCCCTTTAGAACAACTTGCTTGGAAAGGCTTACAGGCTTTGTCTCCTAATTATAAACTTTCTAGAGCAGGGGTGTGAAACTCACATCGTCACGGAAGTATCACGTGACATATCAAGACTTTTTTCTCCTTTGCTAAACTGGGCGTGGGCGTGGCCAGCACGTGACGTATCTGCCCCGTGGGCCGTGAATTTGACAGCCCTGTTCTAGCGGGATCTGTTTAGCCTCTCTTGAAAACAGGATGTTGGATAAAAAAAAAAAAAGCTTTTCGCCTGTCCTTTAAGCAAAAGGGTTCCAATGAACCATTTACCATGAACACAATTCAACAATTAATGTTCTAAAATGAATAATTGAATAATTGGCACTCATCCATTTAATCATAAAACTATCCCTGCCCAATAAATTAAGCTAAGGTACAGGAAGTTGCCTAAGGCTGGCAAAGGATTACAGGGCTGAACAATTACTTGAATCAAGATTTCCTTGAAACCTTAATCCAGCTCTTTCCATTATCGTATGCTGCATCTCAATTTAAAAAAAAAAGAATTTTGAAAAACTTCACCAATTTAATCCGATGCTGTTCATTTTAATCAAGAGCATGCATCCAGGGGTGTTACAGAAACAAAGGAGATATTTAGTCAAACCTTAGATACTCAAAAATGGAAGCAAAATGGTATATAAATCCATAGATAGACTAATAGCAGCAGCAATACATTTCATGGTGCCAGGAAAAGAACAATTAGTGATGATTGCTAGAGGGTCTGTGGATGAGTGACAGATTTTAGGAGGTTATGTGAGGCAGCTGAAGAGCTCTGGGTCAGACACAGATCCAACACATCCAATTATACAAGAAGAAAATTCCTTCTTGATATTACAGATTTTGCTCTAGTCCAGGGATGTCAAACTCGCATCGTCAGGCCATTGTCACATGATGTATCACAACTTCCCCCCTCCCCTTTGCTAAATCGGGCATGGGCATGGCCAGCGCATGATGCATCCAGGCCGTGAGTTTGACACACCTGCTCTAGTCAATACTGACAATACTGAGCTCACTTATTCATAAGGTACTCAGTATTAGGTAACTTCCTATGATCCTGCATTGGCTGTCTTTAGGCATCTTCCAGATCAATTGCGATTAAAGTGTTCAGAATTCCTAGCCATGATAATCAATTCCTGTTCTGAGCATGCAATTTTATTATGGTGGTGGGGTGAAGCTATTTTGGAGTTCATAAACAGAACTTGGTAGGCATAGAAATCGGTAGGCATCTCCAAGTACTGTACTATGGTTGAAAAGCTGTAGTAAACAAGAGGGCTTCCTATGAACATGGTTGCCTGGTTCATAATTTTGCATTACCAAAATCATGGGGAGCACTGCTCACCATTAGAGTCCATGAGGTTTGGTATGATGGAGCACAGGGGTGTCAAACCTGCGTCATCATGTGATGTATCGTGACTTTTTTCCTTCGTAAACCAGGCATGGGCGTGGCCAGCGTGTGATGCATCCAGCCCACGGGTCGCGGGTTTGACAGCCCTGATGTAGCATAAGTACCATATGTTTTGTATATAGCTTAACCATTGAATACACAGTAACAACATCCTGTCAGAACATCTTTTAATGAGAAAAAAATCAAAACATTTTCACTGGTGCCTTTTATTAAGTAATGCAAAATACAGTACTAGTTGTGACACTCCATGCAGTTGAGACGATATAAATGCAAGCTTACAGAAAAATAAGTGACCAAAGAACCCCTCAATTAATTTTGAGGTAGTGTACAGTGTGGGGAAGTTGAAACACAAATGGGACAGACAAACCAAAATATCTGTATCACTTTGTGCATTCATTTCCCCCCAATTTTTTTCTCCTAAATACATATGTATTAAATAACTTTGTGGTTTGTTTTGATTCCATTTCATTTAAAAATAGATTTCTTTATATCATCACATTCTTGTATATCTTGCACTGCACACAATCTACGTTTTAAAATCTTATAGGGTCTGATTTGTCCTTGCAAAAGTTTTTCCCTTCTTTTTCTCTCTTGCTCCCTCTTTCTCTTTTAACCCTTTTCTTTCAAGAATTTAGGCACATATGGCCTCATGCACAAAAAATAAATAAGAAACTTACTTGAAGGGGACAAAAAATGTCACTCAAAGTGCTTGAGAGTACTAAGGATAATCTAATAAATACCATTTTGTTTATAAAAATATATTAGGTTATAAAAGTGGGCAAAGGGTTAGTATCCAAGATGGAAAAGTCATTACTGTATGTGAAAAGTGTTTTGTAATATTTTTCTTTTATCAGGTTTTATCATTTTTCCTGCTTAAAACAGTACCACTGTGACTGTTTGTATGTGTATGTTCTCTGTCTCTTTCTTTTTCTCTGTCTGTCTATATATATATATATATATGTATATACACACACGCACACATACATATGTGTATGTGTGTGTGTGTATGTGTGTATGTATGTGTGTGTGTATGTATATATATATATATATATACACACACACACACATACATACATACATACATATATAATTTTCTCAGAAACCTACAGGATACTGGACGTGTCAAATGTCATCATAGTTGCTGTTCTGTCTCATTCTATCTATCTCCTTATTGCAGCTTTGGAAGATGTTTCAATTAAGGAGGGTTCCATACAATTGTGCTTTTGTGAGGCTGTCCTTTCGACTTAAACCTGTACTTCCAGTCCGTTGAAACTGCTGCTGCTTGCTATGGAGGCTTGAATGGCTTCCTTGCTCGATGGAAGACTGATGGATCTCTGAAGCCTCCATAGAACTATGGTTGAGGGACTCGGCTGAACTGTTTGGACTAACGTCAACATATTCTCTTTTCAACACAGGACTCCCATCAATGCTTTTGCTACTGCACACCTGGACTGTGATTCTTTCACTTTTTTTGTCCCTCAGTTCTTTTGTTTTATAAGAGGGCAATTTGTCCTGCTTACAACTGGTACTTATGTCAATATTCAGACCACTGTCTGTCCTCAGGAAGCAAGAGTCCACAAGTCTACTTTGACAAATATCATCTCCCTCTGAGAAGCTATCACCTTTGTAACTAGCATAAATGGGACTTGATCGACTGTCTCCTTTCTTTATAGGACTTCTGTAATACTGCTCTGAAAAGCTGCAGGGAGAAAGTCTGCCACTGTTCCTGTAAGAATATGCACCAATATCTTCCACACTAAGCTGTCTCCACTGTCCAGGTAGATCTTCTTCTGACAAATGGGAATTCCTGCTTTCACTGCGCATCTTCTGTGATGCTAAAGCTTGTTGAGTTGTTATGGCCGAGAAATGATAAGGCTCGCTTGCGTAAGGTGACATAGTCCTAGTAAAAGTAGGGGAGTTCTCATTGTCCTCTGCCAGCTCCATGTGCTGAATAGATTTAGCCTTGGCAAACCTTGGACTCCCCTGCTCATAACTTGAAGATGGCTTTCTTTCAAACATCTCATCGCGGCTGCTCAGGTAAATGGCTTGCTGGGAGGCTGTCAAAGTACTAGCTTGGGCATTCTCCTTCTCCTCAGACGTTACACTAAAGCTGGAGTAGGAACTAGAAGTAGGTAGAGAGGTAACATATTCTGGAAAAGCTTCATGAGAGAAGCTGGAATGGAAGCCATCTTCTTCAACTGTGCTGTCAGTGGAATTCTGAGACCTCAAGAATCCAACACCCTTTACTTGCATGTCTACACTCTGCCTTCTCTCCCGCCTTCTTTCCTCAGGGCAGTAAAGAGCTGTATCACTGCAGTAAATGTCGGATTTGTACTGAGGTCTTTGGCCAAGTTTTCCAAGAGATTCCTGGAAGGCAAGATCTCTGCTTGATGGGCTTGACATGTGGGGAGAAAGATTGTTTGGATCAGGCTTTTCCAGGACTTTTGCAATGACACAAGTTGGTATGTTATCGGCAAATGATGTATGACACAGAGGTACTGAGAGGCTGCATCCATGCTTTTCTAGGTGGAGGCTGACACGTTCCTGAAATTCAGCTGGCAGCTGAAATAAATATAGGGAAGGAGAAGATAAATATATAAAAGGGTTGTCAACAGTAAAGCTTATGATCTAGAAATCCCAGTTATTGAAGTCTAGAAATGTGGCTTTTAAAGTGAAAGAAAACAATAATAAATAAAAAGGCTCCTATCATGAATGAATTATTAACTCAGATGTTGAAACATGGCAGATTGCCCTGGTTGATGAAAGGAGTTAGCTATTTGTTATGTGTTTATATGTTATATGCTACTCCTGCCTCATAGAGGGAAGATGCTTAACATTCATATGTTTAAATATACAAATATCTTCTCCTTTGTCTTTTTTTGATTGATATCAATACACTAATATACCGTACACATAAATTACTGTTAACTAAGGAAGACACGTTTGCAAATTAACGATCAATTTTAATCTTGAGGATTGCGTTGTATTTCCACTTACTTCCACTGTCAAAATAAGCTTGTTCCTGTGACATAAAGTTATTCCTCATTGACATGATTGTGAGCAATAATTTCAAGCTAGGTTAAAGAAGCCTTAAGGGGAAAAACAGCACTGCTTATTCCACTGGCAGAAGCTGACAGGGCTTGCAATTGAACCTATTTTTTTTTTAAATACAAGTAGCAGACAAGTTCTGGACACAAAGGAATGATTGTGCGGCAAGGACAGTGCTGTCCTCCATTTGAAACTTAAAAGAAACAGTAAGGAGGCTACCACACACAGCAACCTGGAGTGTTCCTTTCAATTTGCCTAATAAGTTGCCCTAAATGTTGGACTTGGTAATGGCTCTGAGCATAAATTCTAAATGGCAAGAATAAGACTTTGGTACAGCTGTACTACAATAAGGCCAAATGTAGCTTTCAGGAAAAAGCTTTCATTCCAGAACCACAATAAATCAATAGGGCAGAGTTCTATGGTAGCTAGATTTTCTTCTTGTAAAGAAGCTTTTTGCAAGTGTGATGTGCTAATGGAATTGAGTTCTAACAAAATGCATTCATCTTGATAATCAGTCACTGTCAACATAAAGGCAAGTTACAACACTTGGCAAAGAAAGCAAATTAAAAATATTTTGATACGGCCATACTTTTTTTTACACGATAACTCAATGTCCCCGATCTCCCCCCAAAGCCCAATCTTATGGTATATGAACATCTGCAGCACACCAGCATGCACTTCACACGTACTGCAACCATATCCTTCATAGGCTATGAAGCCATGAAAGCAGCTGTTTTTGTTATCTCAGCTGTAATGAAGAAAGAGATGGTGGCAAAACATGCAACCTGAAAGCTAACTTAGGGACCAGAAGTCCAAAGACTCCCACATTGATTTTTTGTGAGCCCACAAAACTAAGTCTGCAATCCTACAAAGTTTTGCTTGGAAAAAACCCCCCACCTTAGATCCCAGTGAGACTTCCAGCCTGGCAAACAGACGTAAAATGGTGCTATAACCCAGTGATTTGGGATTGTTTCAAAATTAATTTGTGAAGGAGGTCTATCCGGGTGATTATGCTAACAGTTAAAAAGCAAATAATATTGACTAGGGATGCACAATTTTATTGATGCAATCCCCCCCCCCCCGATTGAATTCCAAGGCTGTACTAGATCTCACTGGTGATGTCTGACTTCAGCAGAGTGGGGAAAAGTAAAATCTCCCTTGAGCACATTTAACTCCTAGCAACTTCATGAATAGGTATATATGGTTTCCTTGGCAACAATATGGATGTGGGTTTCCCCCCCCTCTTGGAATACTTTTTCCAATTCCCAATTTAGCCTGTCATTTTGAGATTTCCTTGTGGTATCCTATCCAGATACTAATCAGCTCTTTTTTTTTCTATCAGCCAACATGGATATTTTTGCTCCTCTCCCTCTTCTTATGTTTGTGGATGATATGGGTATTCCTTGAGTTAGGCCGTAATTGAATCCCACAATTACTATTGTACGCTGTAATGGCCACAGAGCACATCACCACATGACTAGACCCACTTTTATGACTTTGGGGGTGCTGTTGTCAAGGAAACAGGGAAGTCATAAAGTGAATGCCACAATCATTTAAGCAAATGTTGTGATTGTTAAGTGAACCTATTGCTCACTATGGGGCAGTCTGGCCAGAAACCAGAAGTAACAACCAGTTTCGGGGGGAAAAAAGTCTTAAACTATGGTCATGAAATCTCAGGGGGCTGCAAACACTGTAAATTCAGGTGATTGTATTAGAACATGTGGAATGTAGTCATGTCACTGCAGGAGGGGGAATATCAGAACTTTGAAACTGGATTATAAGTCCTTTTTTTGGTGGGGGGGTGTCCGTCATAAGTTTGATTGATTGTTAAGTGACCAGTCATAGGATGAGGGCTATTTGTATCAGTGCAAAACAATGCCTTAAATTGTAGATTTTGAGGGATTCTAGGATAATTAAAGAGTGAAAGAATTGCAATAAGACACAAAACTTAAATTTACGGTACTTATTTAGTAATTTTAAATCCCCCCTATCTATACAAAAAGGTTGAAAACATTTATCTTGTCTAAT
>JANHJO010002979.1:14623-25414 GCA_032468235.1 Pseudoxyrhopus heterurus
TGGGATTCGATCAGCCAAACTGCTGATCTGCAGTACTGCAGTACTGTGATCTTACCACTTGAGCCACAGCAGCTCCTTACAGAAGAATCTGTAAAGGTTCTAGCCAAACTAACCCAGCATATGTGGTGAATACAGTGGAAGAGATAAATTTATATACCAATACCAAAGAAAGGAGACCTGCACAGAATGTCCAAACTATCGGACAATATCCTTGATTTCATATCCTAGCAAAATGATGCTTAGGATAATCCAGATTAGAGTCCTACATGGAAATGGAGATGCCAGATGTTCAAGATGGTTTCAGAAACTGCTGAGAAAAAAACATTATTGAAATATAAATATATTAAATATAAAAAACCCAATTAATAACAAGAACCACAGAAAACAATCTTAGAACTGGCAGTAAAGGTATTGAAATGGCTTCTGCTTTTTAGGATCAAATATTAACAATAAATGAGCTAGCAGTGAAAAAAAATACACCGACTAGTACTTGGTAGGATTAATAGTGAAGCCCTGGAAAAAATATTAGTAGGATAGGAATGAAGCCTTGGGAAAGACATTCAGAATCTATGACATATCTATGTATACAAAGATCAGACCCTTGCAGGTTTTCCTTGTGATATTCTATGGAGAAAAACTGAATTTGGGAGAAGCAGGAGACTGATTCCTTACAATTTTAACATTGGGGAAGACTCCTGAAAATACTGTGAATAACCAACAAAACAAAACAAATGGATCATAGAATAAATCCAGAGTTCAGCTTAGAGAAACAGCATTTAAACACAGATGCATCCAGCAACACTTTCAGTGTACCTCTGGGAAAAACACAGTCAACCTCTGCTGGATTGCAAAGGAGATGAAAGCAGAACAGAACAGAATAACGCAGTTGGAAGGACCTTGGGAGATCTTTCAGCCCAACCCCTGCTCAAGCAGAAGACCCTTATACTGTTCTGGAATGGCTATCAAATTTTTTCTTTAAAACCTCCAGCAATGGCACACTCACAACTTCTGAAAACAATCCATTCCACTGATAAATTGTTCTGTCGGGAAATTTCTTCTTGGTTCTAAGTTGGATCTCTCTTTGATAGGTTTCCATCTGTTACTTCTTGTCTTGCTTTGGAGAATAAGTTGATCCCCTCTTCTTTGTGGCAGCCCCTCAAATACTGGAAGACTATTATCATGTCACCCTGAGAGGACAGGTCATTGTGGAGAAGGTCCATATGGTCGCTAAGATTTAATGCTGACTTGATGGCACATAATCATATAAGATGCTTATGTTTCTATTAAGCGAACATGAGCATTTATTTGTACAGATACAGAAAAAAGCATTCACAAGACATCTAATTTGTCCAATGCACAACTGCTGTTTCAAATGTGAAACAGGCTGTTTTCTAGTATTTTAAAATGTTTTGAATGTGGAATTGAGTAATCCGAATTCAGGGACAGCTTTAATCCAAGCTAAAATATTTTGGTGTGTTTGGTACAAACCATTTTCCACTTAAAATAGCAGTTTCATACAATATTTAAAATGAGATGCTTTGCAAACTTTGTGTGCATAACTTTTTGAAAGCAAACATTGTGCACATCCCTAGTTATTTGCTATATAATAGAAAATCACAACTTTACTTAAAATTCTCCAACTCCTTTTTGAAATTTTTAGTATATCCAATATTGGATGGATGATTCGTTTTTCAAGAAATATTCTTACTCAGTGAATTTCACGGGTATATAAGAAGTCAAAACAAAGGCATTAAGAAATTAATTTGATGACCAGAAGTTTTAAATAAACTGCATTTGTACTATAAATATTAAAAAGAAAATATAATAACTATAATAACTAGTTTTCCTCACTTACTGGGACAAAGAAATAGTTACAAATTATTTATCTTGGTGATTCAAATCCTTATTTAAAATCTTGCACGATACTTGTAAGTATGATAATTGAGTGTCAAGCCAAATTTTTTTTACTCAACAAAGACACATTAAAGTAAATTCAGGCTTGTAATTAACTACTAACACTAACATATCAATAGTGACACATTAAGATTTCCGTCCACCCACTGTAGTTTCTTCTCAAATGCAAAGCGTTCAGTCAAATCCACTACTATAGTTATAGTACAATATTTTTTTCTAGAGTCCACCAAAATTTGTGGTCTCTCAACCTTCCTTCTCCTTCAGTACCGCCTCCAAATTACAAATTTCTGTTTTTCATTAATAATTTGTCAGTTAACAAATTAATATATAGTTAGTGAGAAAACTGCATTTTTATTAGTTTGTTTTTACTAAACAAATTAAGTTTAAACTGCTGTTTATTTAAGTACCCAGCAACAAAGCTAGCTAAGGTTGAAACAGAAGCCATCTTCACAGCCACATCAGGGAGGATAGTATGCAATCTATAAGAGTTTAGGCTCTCAAGACAAGTTTAATGGTGTGGTTATGTATTTCCCTCTTGTTTCCTGAAAAGATGAGGAGGAAGAAACAAAAAGAGGAAGGTAAACATCCTGCCCCCGTCTTTAAAACTCAGACTGGGCATAGAACGCAAGGCTATTATAATTTCCATCGAAGGGTTGAAACAAGGAAGTCTTATTCCACCATCTTATTCCACCATCTTAAGGATAGGAGGAGGATCCCTTAACAAACAGCAAATATTTGTCTATCTTTTGGAAGTAAAAAATGAAAAAGGAATGCAGCAAAATGGAAGAAAGGATTGAAAGGTACCAATGAAACATGACATGAAAAAGGAATAGAGATCTGTCAGAAAAATGGGCAAGAAAAAGAAGATACAACAACCTCCGATATTTTATTTCTAAATGTAAAAGAAACTAGAGAATCAGGAAGAAGAATGCATATACATGTTTAAAATTCTCTGCTGAGACATTTTTCCATATTAAAATATATTTTCCTCAAATCAGTATTTTTCATACAGGAAAAGTTTATGTACCCTTTCCATATACATGCAGCATTAGGCATAATTAAATAGAGTACAGAAAATCTGACTCGGTTATCTGCTTTTAACAAATACTTCAGCAAGCTACTTTACCATTACTTTTTAACATTTTATAATATATTATTTTATATTACTCTTCCTTCAGCAGGGCTGCACAGAAAGAAAACATGAATATAATCTTAAAGAATAAAATCAACCTGAAATCAGCAATCCTTAATAATAAGTGTAATATATGAATGAGATAAGCAAAAAAGCACAATCTTTTCTTAGAATAGATTGTCATCTCACAAATTGGGGAAATAGACATAAATTGTCAGCTAAAATAAGATACTATGGAGGCAGCTGCATTTGGGAGAAAATTCCTTCTTAGAGCACTGCCCATCTATTGGCCACTTCATTGTGAGCCAAACTACTCTATAAAATCACAAGTAGGGATTCCTCAACTGTACAGATAATATTGTGTAAGATTGGGTCTTTTAACTATTTGGTTTCTAAACTGCGTATAGCTTTATAAGCCATTTCAACAAACTAAACTGGACCCAGCAGTGAACTAGTGCTTTCAGAACTCATATGGTCCCATTTAGCTGTTAACTATCAAATGCACCATGCACGTCAATCAAGATTTTTAGATTTTAACAGAAGTCCTTAATTCTGACAGACAGATTAAATTTTCTATTTTTTATAAAAATACTGGCTTATTATTTTAAAAGAAGTAGTTAATTCCCTCATATGTGTGCTTTTATATATTAAGAAAGTAATTTTCTACTTCACCTAGAAATTATTTAATAAAAATAAAGATCAGACTTGATTGCTTTTGGCTGTAGCCATTGTTATATTTACACGAAAAAGAATCAACTGTATACTTCATTTTCTTCTGTCTTCAGAAATAAATTTACCATTAAAGGCATCACTCAATATTATATGTAGTCCTTCAGATTCAAAGAAGACAAGTTGTTGTACAATTCACCTGTGGACACTGAGGTGGCTCTGCAGTCCCAGCCTGGAAATGCAGAGTGTAGTTCACTGGGGACACTGAAAGTCCATTGTTGTAATAATTATAGGTGTTATTCTGCGACGCCACTAGTTTTCTATCAAAAACGTATATAATAAACCAGATACATTATTAGACTTAAATGTTTTGGTCTTTCAGCTAACCGATTTCCAATAGTGCAATGACACTTTCTGTTCATCTTCTATCTGCAGCAGTCCCCATGTAAATCCTGATATGCAATACAGGACCTCCAGGGAAGAGTTTGAAGATATATTCAGAAACTCTATGCATGGCTGCGTGACATACCTGTCCTCGTTTTCATCAGCAGAAACTGCCTTCTCTAACAAAAGTATGGTATTAGATTTAACCTATAGTTCCAAGTTTTTATAAGCTGCTACTATATGGCATTATCTTTAAAAATAGTGCTACCCAATATTCTTGAAGACCATTTTAGTTTTTAATCAGCATAGCCTATAACTGTATTCCAAAAGATAAGTTATAGCCAGATAAGAAAAATTGGTTGAGACAAAGACATTGAATTAAAATTATTCAAATATTAATACTACTTTTGAAGTAAAGGATTCACTTCATATTTCAACAGATTTCCACATTTAAAATAAAGCAATTTGTCAGATGAAACTAATCCTAAATTTTTCAGAAGTACATGTGTTCTTCCTCCTGGTATCCTCAGCTGTGATGCAAAGGGACTCTTACCTGTTTCCTGCACAACTCAGCTACAAAAGAAAATCAAGAATGCCCACAAGTGAATGATGGGATATGTAGTGTTTACTAGCTGACTTGCACCAATCATGATTCCTTAACCTACAAGCAGCAATTCTATATGATTTTAGTGATACAGGACTGCAAAGAGAAAAGAACTCAAGAGGGAAGGGAGGGGGCAGGAGTTATGGTGGTATTTATTTATTCAAATTTGTGATAGCCCAGTTCAAATGGATTTTGGTTGATATACAGAATCGAGTGTGCTCACTCAGAAGCTGGCCACCGTAGCTAACAGACTTGGACTTCAGAACAAAACCTCTTATCACTTCACTCACTTTCGTTTCATAGGAATACATATGCAATCAGGAGTAACCTGAAATTATACATAGTCAGAGAATGAACCAGTAAGATGCGTAAAGCATTTCTCTCTTTTTGCTTTCTGAGGCAAGAATTATTCACTATTTCACCAAATGCAGAGGATATTCTAGGTGAATTGAGAAGAAGAATGGAGAAAGGGGGGAAAGGGAACAGACTAGGGTAACAAACCACTAATAAAGAGGCCAGATTGGAATGGATTTATTGCTACTCAAACCTGCCCCACAGAACTGCACTTCTCCTACTGCATCTGGCATCCTATCTTGCATACCACATAATCCCCAAAAAGCTGACACAACCTTCTCAATTATTGATGATGCAACTGGATAGCATGCTGCCAAACTGCTAAAATTCAAGATGGTCTCAGGATTGCACCAGTTTTACATACAAATATATAAATAAAACATTTTAGACGATTCTACAAAATGTACCTTGAAGCTTATTTTTAAAAAATATATTATTTTAAAATAATTTCCAAATAATTTAAACCTTTAATAGAGTCTTTATCTTTTTCCATAGTTTTCAGAAGAATGTTTACTTTTAAATGAAAAGGATACTGTACTTGCAAAATTGAAAGTTTATCATTTGGTATTCTCATTATGAAGTATTTTATGAAAAAAAGTTAGTTCCATCATTCCAACATAAGACTTGCTGAACGTTATGGTAAGAGGCAAATGTAGGAATACAAGTAGAGCAAATGTACTGGTATTTGAAAATAGAAAATTGTAGTGTCTGTACAAAACATATCTGACTTTACTTTTTACTTTCATTCATAGGTATGGCAGCAATTCTAATAGTGTAATTACCGTATTTTTGCTCCATAAGATGCACTTTCCCCCCCAAAAAAGTGGGTAGAAATTTCTGTGCGTCTTATGGAGTGAAAAATACAGGCCATGGTGGCGGGGTCCTTTTACAGAGCTGAACCCCGCCTCTTCTGTCTTTGTCATTGCCCGTTTTCCTCCTCTAAACCTAGGTGCATCTTATGGTCAGGTGTGTGTTATAGTGCGAAAAATACGGTAATATTGCTAAATAAAATGAAAATTCAAACAAAATCTCAAATGCTAGGAGATAAGCCATATTATTTTTCAACCAATGTAAGTTGTTTGATTATAAATTAATCTACCTTGAAATACAATTTCATTTAAAATCCAAACTTTTTACATCATGATCAAGCTCTTCAGACAAACTAGATCCAATAGTAGTTTCACCAAGTTATTAAAAGCAAGTACATCAATGCATAGATTCTAGGGCTGGGTGCATATCAAACTGCTACAATCTTTTATGTTCCCCAAACCAGCCCTCACCCAAATACTCTGTGTACAACTAGCATAAGTGATACAGGTAGTCCTCGACTTACAACCACAATTGAATCCAAAATTTCTATTGTTAAGTGAGACATTTGTTAAGTGAGCTTTGTCCCATTTTACTTTTCTTGCCACAGTTAAGTGAATCACTGCAGTTGATAAGTTAGTAACACAATTAAGTGAATCACCTTTCTCCATTGACTTTGCTTGTCGGAAAGTCGCAAACGATGATCACATGATCTTGGGACACAGCAACCGTGATAAGTATGAACCAGCTGCTAAGCATCTGAATTTTGATCACATGATCATGGAGCTGCTACAAAGGTCGTTAAGTGTGAAAACTGGTCATAAGTCACTTTTTTCAATGCCGTTGTAACTTTGAACAGTCACTAAATGAAGTGTTGTAAGTCGAGGACTACCTGTATTCCACAGAAATTACCAATTGATGCACTTGATTTCTGCTTCAAAGGACTTTAAAAATATAGAAAGTTAAAAAAAGAACACATCCTCAAACCATCATCCACTATACTGCTTACCATAGAGTAAGCAAGCACTTATAAAAAAAATAGATGGCCTATTTGTAACTAAATTGTTGCCACAAGTCAGGTGTTGGTAATTTATCTGAACACCTAAACACTTGACTTACAACATGTAAATCAACACTTAGAAATCAATCCAAATACCATACAGAATTGTGGAAAGAGAAATATAAGAAACCTGTGAATAGCCATTCTGATTTCTATATTTGGATCAGATGGATAATCTGTTAGCTATCCTCACCATCCATTAGCCTCTCCATCTCTCCCCTCCCCCTACCACATTTGATCTACTCTGCCTGTTTCAAATACTGACCCTGAAACCATTTATCCAACCTGAGAATTCTACACCCAATCAATGATGATTAACAAGATGCTTTCTAAAAAGCCATATGTGAATATACCTTTTGTAAGATTACTCATACAAAAGTGTGCAGCATATACTTCAGTTAGCAATTACGGTAAATGAGTGAATACAGAAAATATTGCACCTTGAATTTTGATACAGATTCACTATGTCTTTCCCTAATTTCACAAAGCTTTTATGGAATCAAGTATCTCAATTCCATCACAGTAATTAATTTTGGTTTAGAAATAAAGTACCATGTGCTTAGCCTGCAATTTTGCAACCAATTGTAGCTGTACAGGCAATTAATTTATTTATTGGATTTATATGGCTGCCCATCTTTCAAAGAGACTCTGGGCAGCATACAACAATTAAAATATATATAGAACCGATCATTATTAAATATACAAAACAATCATTAAAAATAAAAAGGCACAGGAGAGAGTGGATACTAACTACAATGATGGAGCCATTTTAGAATTTCACCAGTATCTAGGGACCCTCCAGCCTGATAACATAGCCTGATCTTGAGGGACTTCTGAAACATTAGCAGGGATAGAGCAAACCTCACGTGTGTGTGTGTGTGTGTGTGTGTGTGTGTGTGTGTGTGTGTGTGGAGGGGAGAATGTTCCATAAGGTGGGCATCACAACAGAGAGGACTTGCCTCCTGTGACCACTAAGATAATAGGATGGGCAGATATTATAATCAGGGAAGGCAGCCCCTCAAATAACTCAGTCCCATATCATGAACTGGCTATAAAAGTTGCCAGTTTTCCCATATTTTAATTGAAGATCCTGCTAATTCTAAGGTTTTCTGGCTTCAGAAAAAGTTGCACTTTCCTGAAAAATTACGGTAGTTTTTACTTTCTTAATATGGTATTCTATTGGCATACATCCACCCAATAGAGAAACTTAAGCAACAGTGAGGTCACTCTCCACCAGCAAAGGACAGAGCACTTGGTGATATTACTGGAAGAACAGTAACTTCATCAAAAACCTTAATTCTTTTTTAATCCCTTATTTTAAATGGGAATAGTTTTGAAACAAAATCAAAGCTCAAAAATCATATTCCACTCCTGATTTAAATATTTCTGTGCAACCTTAATATATACGATAGGAAGAATTCAATTAGGTTCTCTCAACTGCCAGGCTTCCATCAGCAGAAAAAGAGAAGGTGGTTTTTCAGCAATTCTATTTCCTTCCTAAAGTCCTTCAAACCTGCTTCACGTGGTCACTTAATATCTGAGGCAAACGGGGGAGAGGTGCAGAACAGCAGAGAGAGAAAAAAGGGAACTGTTAAAAATCTACTCCTTTTCTTTGATAGGGTTTTTCATCAACCAAAAGAAACTAACTAGAATTCCAACTTAATAGTCCAAATTAATGGTCACTAAATTTTTATACATAAAAATAGGCGATATAAAAGTTTGGAAAAGTATTATCTTCCACATATGGCTTATAGGACTTAAGACTACCCTTGCCTTAGGCCTACCATCTCAGCATCAAAAAAACTAAGGCCGACTCTAGTACCTGCAGCTCACACCAAGCAACCTCCACTGTGGTCTCAGTGTCTAGTCCCTTGTAGACAGTCTTGAAGGAGCCTCGGCCAATCTCAATGTCAAACTTCAAAAAACGACCATCCGGGGAGACAGCCACCGCTTTGGTCTCCAGCTCTTCGATATCTTCTTGCCGCTTACTCCGCTCTTCCTGCAGATCCCGGGCCGAAGCGGGGACGCTTCCTGCCGTACTGGTAGGGGGCAGTGGAGCGGGTTCAATCCCTTCCTCCTTGGCTAATAAGGGGGCAACCTCCTTCGCTACCAAGAGCTCTGGACCAGACGGCACTTCTGCGGCTGGAGGCAGAGGTGCGGGCGGCTGTAGTAGCAACGCGGGGGCCTGGCTGGAGGTGACAGAAGCGCCGGCCGCCTGGATGACAGACTCGGGAGGAGAGCCCAACACGGGCGGGATGCTCCCTCGAGCCGCGGCGGTGGCGGCGGTAGCAGCCGGGGGAGGCGCCGCGGGCTGCAGCTGCGGAAGGTCCAGAGCGGTCGCATTCGAATCGCAAATGACGCTCCGGCGGAAAAAGCGGTGTTCCGTGGCCGCCGCACCACGGCTGTCCTTGTCCATGGTATGCCGGCGTCGCCGGTACTCCTCGCTACGGCAATTAGCCCCTTCCGAACCTTCCGGGTCTCCCGGGGCGGACGACGTCCCCGCAGCGGCCACGCCGAGCTTCTCTCCAACGGAGCTGTCCGAACTCGAGCCGTTCTTGGGCGGGGGAGGCGGCGGGGCGAGGAAGCGAGGAGCAGCAGCCGCCGCCGCCGCCCCGCTCTCCGGAGCGCCCGCTGACATGATGTCGAAGGGGAGGCGGCGCAGGAGGGCGCGCAGCAGTTGCCGCTGCAGCAGCTGACGCGAGGGCAGTCAAGGCGAGGCGGCGAGCGCGCCCAAGAGCTGCTCGGAAGGCGGCAGAAGAAGCGGCGGCGGTTCTTGGTGGTGGTGCTGCTGCAAAGGCGGCTCCCGGAATCTCCGGGCGGCGTGGAGCAAAGAAGACGGCGAGGCGACTCGTGGAGCGGGCTGGGCCGGCGGAGGCGGGGTGGCTCCCCAGTCAGTGTCCGCATCCATCCTGCTGCAGCGGGGAGCCGAAGAGCAGGGCCGACATGGAGCAGCAGCGAAGGTGGGGTGGGGGAATCAGAGGAGGAGGAAAGAGGCCGGGAAGGAGCCTTCGGCAGGCCCCGGACCAGCGGGGTGGGGTGCGCGGTAAGGGCAGGCCCGTGGCTGTCGCGGCCGCGCGCGTTCCGTCTCGCCCAGCTCCTTGCCTCCGTTGAAGTCCGGCTCAGCCGCTCGCTTAGGCTCCTCCCCGGCCCGTCCTCGCCGCCGAGACCTCTTCCCTTCTTCCGTTCGTTCCCTCACGCGATGCCGGGACGCCCGCCGCTGCCGCCGCCCCTCCTTTGGGGCTTCGTTCTGAGCCCGAAGATTAGAAGGCCACCCTCCGCTCCGAGACCGCCTGGCCTGAGGGAGTGGGAGGAAAGGCGGAGAAATCACCCAGAAGGGGCGCCTCGCCTGCCCAGCCCTGGCTGCCTGCCGCCGGGGCTTCTTCACGTCCGTCCTTCCCTCCCACTCGTGAGGAGAGTGGGGGATGGGCCTCTCTCACTGCCACCTCTCCCCGAGTGAGGGGGAAACTGGCCGCGCTAAATGGCGACCGCCCCCGAAAGACGCGCGCACAGC
Organism: Pseudoxyrhopus heterurus; assembly: GCA_032468235.1. NCBI lineage: Eukaryota > Metazoa > Chordata > Lepidosauria > Squamata > Pseudoxyrhopus > Pseudoxyrhopus heterurus. The sequence continues at coordinate 25,059 of JANHJO010002979.1, forward strand.
GACACTCTTCTTCCCTCTTGCTCGCTCTCTCTCTCCCTGTCCGCCAGAGAGCGAGAGACAGACTGCGAGGCCACGCCCCCCTTTTTCCGCCCGCACTCCACCACGCCTGCGTCAACGCTGCTCCTCCTTCGGGTCTGCCTGGGAGATGTAGTTCTCATCTGTCTCTGACGCCTCGAGCCACGGCGCGGCTTACACTTCCCATGATGCCTGAGGAAGAAGGCGAAGGCTAACGTGCAATGGGAAGCTGGTACGTACGGGGTTTTTTCCCCCCCCCACCAGAGATCACCTGATGCTTCCCCCCCCCCCCTCGTTCTCCCTGCGTCGCACTGCATGCAATGAAAGTGCGACTTCGGGAG
>JANHJO010002982.1:0-19547 GCA_032468235.1 Pseudoxyrhopus heterurus
ACAACAGAGAAAACTGTTCAGTCGGTCGATTCTGAGCGAGAGAGAGGTTGCTGTTTTGCGGCAGAGTCTGCCTCCGCAATGGAAGGACGCTCTCCTTCAGGTGTTTTCTCTCTTGAGATTTCTTCATCCTCAGAAAGTTTGGTTGTGAACCATGGATTTGTTCTTGAACCAAGTTGAACATTTAGCTGATTTTTTAGTTGTGAACTGATTTGGTTGTGAACAGAAGTGTTTGTGAACCGAGGTTCCACTATATTCTTAATTGATATTTGACTTTATATAATAATGGAGTACCAAACTTCTAAATTGTTTATAAATTAAAAAATAAAATACAAAAGGCTAAAATGAATTAAAATAGATAAACCTTAAAATATGTTAACAGGGAAGTGTTTACAACTCTTTTAAATAGCTTATTTAAAAAATAAATACTGGGAAAAGACATGGCTGGTTTAAGGAATTGTAGACAGAGATTACATTTGTATTCCTGTGAACTCTTTTTGATATCTAATTTCCTCCAGGGTCAGTTCTAGTGTTGATAAGGGGAACCAATCTAATCTATGTCCCATGCTTTGCTTCAGAGCTCAGTGTTTCCCCATTCCTGCTTATCATCTATATGAAGCCTGTGGGTGAGGTCATGTGCAGGCATGGGATCAGGGGTGGTATTCAGCCGGTTCTGACTGGTTCTGGCATACCGGTAGGGAAAATTTTGACTGGTTCGGAAAACCGGGAAATACCACCTCTAGCTGGCCCCACCCATCTGCCCCCGCTCTTACCTCTTCCTATATTCTGTTGTTTATTAGCTCAGCGGATTCGTGTGGAGAGCAGATTGCCGTGCCTCAGCTGAGCTAAAAAAACCAGCACAGTTCACCAGCGTTGATTCAGAGGGCAGTCTTGGAGCCCTGTGTGCATTCAGGGCGAAATGAGCATTTGGTACACACGTGCATTAGACGCGCCTGCACAGCTCACCAGCATTGATACAGAGGGTGGTGTTTGAGCCCTGCGCATGCGCGCACAAAGCAAACTCTCTGAACTGATAGGAAATTTTTTTGAAACCCACCACTGCATGGGATGAAGTATCATCAATACCCATTTTTACATCTTTGTCTCTGGCTGACCACGTGGAGGTTCTGTCTCAGTTCTAGAGACTGTAGGAGTCAGGAACAGACTTCAGCACAACTTTACCAAGATTGAATGGCTCTTGGGGCCCCTGGATCTAAGGATTTACCATCTCTTGTTCTGGATCAGATAAACAAACTGGGGACTGGGTTGTACTGGACTTACAACTCCTACACAAGAAACAATTGGCAGTTGTGGTCAAGAGGGCTTTCAAACAACTTTACCTTGTGCACTAGTTGTGCCCTTTCTTGGACCAGGAGGGTCTGCTCATAGTTACATATGCTTTTGTCACCACCTGAGTGGGATTACTGAAATGCACTGTGCTCAGCCCTTGAAGAGCATCCAGAAGCAACAGCTGGTGAAGAATGTAGTACCAGACATAGTTACAAATGTATCTCAGTGTAGAGATGTTTCTGTGCTCTAAGAACTGCATTGGTTGACAGCTTCTGGTTGCAATTCAAGGTGCTGGTTGTCATCTATAAGAGTTTTTGTGCTACAGGGACAGAATATTTGCTGGACTGACTCTTCCCAGTCATTTTTAACCTATCTCATTATGCATGATGCAGGTCCTCTCTGTTAAAGAATGCCATTTTGCAGAACCCAGGAAGTGAGCCTTTTCAATTGATTCTATTGCCTTATGGAAGGTGTTCCCCCTGAGATTAGATTGGCCCCAATCTGTCCAGTATTTTGCATCAAGATTTGATCCTGGACATGGGGATTAGCATATACTGAGAGTGTGTAATGTTCATAGTCTGTTCTGAATCCAGTTTGAATGTTTTCAAGATAATCCACTTCTTCCAGTATCAACTGCAATGAAAAGCTACCAGCCCCTTAATCATTTTATTAATCTTTATTAATCTGTACTATAATACTTTTCTGACCATCATTTATATAATGTTGCCATTTTTAGTACATATATTTTTACTTCAACAGCTGCCCCAATAGACATAAATCCAGGAGCAGAGGTTTTCTCTATAACTTCAACAACCCATGCTTGTCTTACAAATACAGACTGGGGAAAAATGGCAAACCTACGGTAGATACAGAACATATTAAATCTCCATGTCAGAATATAAACATAGAAGTCACATAGAGTAGGCCAGCCAGTAGAGACAGAAAGTTGCAGCCTTCTTATATTGTCATTCTCAGCATCTGATTACAAAACACTGCCTATGACACATGTCATTATGAAGAATAGCCACTGGTAGCCTGGCTACTCATGGAACTGTTTAAATGGGTGGCCATTATCTCATCTGATGGCAGTAAATTTCATTTTAATATTTTGATTTGTTTTACGATAATGTTTGGTTATGCTTCTTGGTGGTATAATGTTCTGTGGATGGTAGACTCATAAAGCTGACATTTTGAAAAAGTGAGAATTGTGGTAGAGTATAAAAAAACTGAATGAGGAAATAAGATATAGAAATCAGATATAAAAAATAAGGAACTAAATATTTCCTAGATGTAGAATTGAAGTGTGATTTCTATTCTTCCCACTGAAAGTTCCACTGAAGGACCTTTCTTATGCCCTTCTTTCATACCATTAAGTTTTAAATATTTATTCCATTTGTATATTGTTATGTCTTTCAGTGGTTTATAATCATAAATCAATAATTAAAACATTGGCAGAGGTAACAGGATTCATTGTTTTTACATTGGTGCAAAATCCACAAAACCTATTTGGCAAAGGTAGAAGAATTTATATATACAAACAGTGATACCTTCTCAAACTACCTTTAACTAAATGGTTATATTTACATGATACCCATATTCATCATCAAGTGAGTATGCTTAGTTAACTAAATTTTCTGGATTTACTCAACATACTGAACCCTCAATTAAGCAGACAAGCTTGATCATGCACAACACTAAGCTTAAAATATGGTTGGCTAATTTATGCTATGTTAGGCAAAACACAGCCAGTGTAAAATATTATAATCTCTTCAATGAAACAGGCTGCGGTTAAAGGCATAGCACCAGAATCATTAGAAATTAACAGCACATTAATAAAAAGAAGAGAAATATGGTGCCTTGCACTGGGGAAGTAATGCTTTCTTGTAGTGAATCTTCTTTTCTTTTCTTTTAAAGGTATGCAGCACAATCTTATGCATGTCTGCTCAGAAGTAAGTCCCACTATGTTATATGGTGTTTACTCACAGGTAAGTGTGCATAGGAGTGCAGCCTTAGAATAAACTTTGATTTGATTTTTGTCTTTATTGTGTTATGGCTATATAGCAAGGATCCCCCAGGCCATGACCCATTGGGAAGCAGGCCATACAAGCAGCGGCTGAGAACATGAGCACATGAGGCTCTATTTGCACAAACAATGGACACATGCACAAAACTATCCTCTCTCCCCCTACTGGTCTGCAGAACCAGAAAGGTTGGGGACCACTGCTCTATAGGGTAGACAAATCCCATATTCTGTTGTCATTGGCCAGGCTGTCTGGAGCTGAAAGGAACCCAAATCCCAAATTCTGGAGGGCCCTGGGGCTATAATCTATTGCCAGTTCTTATCCATCTTCTATTTCTCTGTAGTGTCATTTCTCTTCCTATATGACATTTTGCAGAGCAACAACAACAAACATTTTGTTTTTTCTGGGCACCCTTTGGTTTATTCATTATTTTGTACATCTTTTTATCTATCTCAGTGGTGTCAAACTCGATTGTCACGGCGGCGTCACATGATGTATCGGGACTTTTCCCCCCTTCACTAAACCAGGTGTGGGAGTGGCCAGCGCATGACGCATCTGGCCTGTGGGCCACGAGTTTGACAGCCCTGATCTATCTCATGCCTAAGACAGTAGTGACATCATTTGCCATTAGGTAAATGAAGAAGCAACTATGGAAAGAGAGGGGTGCTCTTCTGTTCCTTATCAGTGAACTGAGTGGTGAACTCTGCTAGTCAGACTGGTTATTGAGAGAAAACATGTGATACAGTTTCAGAGCAGTTTTGCCAACACCCTTCAACCAGAGATACATGACTCATCAGGTAGAAAGCTTTTGATGAGTTAAGACTTGTGGATATGTTTACAGGTTGCACAATAATTGGCTGCTATTATCTTCATCCCTCCTTCATCCCAGCCTTTCTCCCTTTTACCAATTGCGAGGAGAAGAATTTCAAAATCCTGTTATTCTGCCATTCAAAAACTGAATGAATGAAATTGTACTGCAAGCTCAGGTCCTGTTTGATGACCATGTCTTTAAATTTCAAGTATGCTTCATTTATGTATTATATTTCTGCTCAGAGGAGCACTACAGGATGGCTGCTTTTATAACAGCAAAATCACAATGCTACAGTATTAAACTGTATGCAACTGGATTAAACTGATTTCTTCTCATATACGTTACTTATATTTTAAGTGTCACATGATGCCAAGAGCACATAAAGTGCCATAGTTTAATGGCATTTGAGGATGGATTTTGGCCTACTGGTTCATTATTCAATTTTGCATTCTATGCACACAAGGTTTCAATGGTAATTTCTAAAGGCACATAAGTTGTTTATATAAATTAGCAAAAAGAGCTTGGAACTGATTTGGTGTGGAGTTATGCAAAGCCCAATCAAACAGCTATGTTACAATAAATGCTTCGGTATCATTTTCTACAGTTGGATGAATTGTAAAGCATATAGACAGCTCCTTTGAGATTAACAAAGGGATGAATGTATCTGTTTCTAATAAGGAAGTTGGAAATGCTGGTTCTTGGGAAAATGGGATGTTGCTGCACTTTTTTAGCTTTGATAATAAAGCTGAATACGGGATATCTCATTTATTTTTAATAGTTTTCCTTTTTTTATTTGTGTAAACTATCGTGAAAAACTTGTCACCAATCGAGGTAGGTTGCATTTATGTATAACATTGTCTCTTCACCAGATATTTCCAGCTGCGCTGAAGTAAATGTAGAATGGAGTAATCAAGAGTTAAAATAATTGAAAGCAACTGTCGCTTTAGTCCTTTTCTTCCTAGTTGTGGTGCTTCTCATTAATCAGGTGTGCATATTTGATACTTTTGTATGCAGAGCAGGGTTTCATTTTAAGGTCACTCATGCCATTCTGGAGAACATAATTTAATGCATTTTATACAGTTTTATGGTTTCCTTTAATACCTAACAGGAAGAGGAGGGAGAAGATCCACTTTTTTCTTTAACAGAGGAATAAATGTGCAACAGCTGGGTGTACTTTAACTCAATTAAAGACACTAAAGAATGGGTACACATAAGAATGAGTCCAGATAAAAGAGCAGAAGTGGGCTTAGAATCTGTTTTATTGAAAGCTGTTTTGCAAGCCTAAGTTCAGTTCCTTGAAGCCCCCTACTCCACCCCAGTTTCTGAGTTTAAAGTTTACTTTGCAGTTTGTCTTCAGTGGGGTCAGTATTGTAGTGAATAATTTATAGGCAGGATGAATGAGCTCATTAGTCACCTTTTCAAAGTTTAAATGAGTTTGGTGCTTGTCATTACATGGGCTTCTGTTCAGCCACATGGCAAAATGACAGTTTGGCAGTTGGCTTGTTTGTAGTAGAGTAGTAGACTGTCTCATTTTAGAGACAGTCTACTACTGTCTTTGCTTGCAGCCCCCTCTCCCTCCCATTTGTCTCATCCAACATTTGCCCAGTAACTCTCATGCTTTTTTTTTTTTTAGGCAAAGAGTGGGTAGCTATTGCTGACATTATAGAGCCTTGAATGATGCAGCGGGCTAAACACTGTACTTTGTAATTAAGTATTCAGCTCCCAGCTGCCTGCAATTTAGCAGTTCGAATCCCACCAGGCTCAAGGTCGACTCAGCCTTTCCATCCTTATGAGGTCGGTAAAATGAGAACCCAGATTGTTGGGGGCAAATATGCCGACATTGTAAACCGCTTAGAGAAGGTTGCAAGCCCTGATAGGCGGTATATAAATACAGTGCTATTGCTATAGGGATCCTGAGACCTCTTTTCCACCACAAGACTCTTCTATTCTCCTTCTAGATTACCTGCCAATTTCATTCATTTAGCAGGAAAAGGAGCCAAGGAATATAGGAAGAGCAAACTCCTGATGTTTCTTAGCATGGGTAAAAAAAATTGTCCTTGCACAAGATGGAGGCATCAGAAAGCTCAGATCCATTCAAACATCTGAAAAAAATATAAAAGTATTTATTAATCACATTTATATAGCCTCCCATCTCACAAAAAGTGAGTCTGGGTGGTGTGCAACAATCAATAAAATAGCAAATAAAAATATTAAAAAATCAATCAAATTTTAAAATATGCAAAACACAGAGAGTAAAAGGATAAACTACAAAGGAGCCATCTAAAAATATCTCCAGTTTCCTGGAACCTCCAGGCCTGGTGACATAAACAGGTTTTCAAGGACTTCCAATATGATAGTAGGGATGGAATTAACTTAATTTGGGAGTGATAGGAAGAATTTTCATGGGCAAGTGCCATGGCAGAGAAGGCCCACCTCCTGGAACTCACCAAATGTAGATCTCTGACAGATGGTACCTATGCAACATGTCTTTTCTGCCAGATCTAAAGGAATAGGCAGATGTAATTGGGGAGAGGGGTCCCTTAGTTAAGCTGGTCCCATACCATGAAGTTCTTTAAAGGTTAAAACCATCAGCTTGAATTGGACCAGAAAACAAACTGATAGTCAATGCAACTCACACAGCAGAGATGTAACAGGTGTGCTTTTGGGAGCACATCTAATACCTGTACTGCTATATTCCGCATCAGCTGAAACTTCTGGATACTCTTTAAGAACAGCCCAAGTAAAGCACATTATGGTAGTTTGGAAACACTTTAGAAAAAAATTCTTTATGTAGCTGACCTTAATTCTCCCCAATATAGGCTACTGTACTGGAGATTAATGTATTTTTGGAGCATGGAAAATGGGTTAACTTTTAAATGGGTTCAAAACATCTGAGAGAATGGGTAAAACCTCATACAAAAGGATAGTGTTTGCTGATCAGGATCCTGCACAAAGCCACTTCCAACCATTATATTCTATGAATCTTTAATAATTCTCAATAAGGTGTACAATGTGATAGCTAAAAGTTGGTATCAACCAGATTTTCACCTATTTTGTAACAGACCATGGAAAACAGACATTGCAGAATAAGAGAATATTAGCCTACACCCACCATTAAGTGAACATAATCTGTACAATGGCTTTTCCTGATTGCTATGGGTGCAACAGTTAGAGGATTTCTCCAAGCCACGAACAAATACTGAGATATTAAAAAGTAGAAAAGTTTCTATTCTGTAAAATGACCCCACTGAATCAGAGCCAGAATATGCAAGTAACATCTTATAGCCATTGTTGTGTATTATGTATGAATTCAACATTCCACTGCTAAAACTCTGTTCCTGACCACAATGATGTCAAAATCATAAAATGTGATCTCATGATGCAAGCTTTGCCTTTCTGTAGTTTTGTTGTGACATTATATGTTATTACATGTCTCATCCTGCTTCTGTGGACATCTATATCAAAGGGTTACAACTTAAAAATTGAAACTGGAGAAAGCATAAGAAAATGATAATATCTTCCTTTTATTACTGAGGAATACATACACACAGACAGAAACACACAGGCACACACAGATATGATGTATAACTGAACAAAGGCTTCCATTAGGGTTGAGTATACATTAAATATAAATTGATTAAGAAAAGATGTTATAAACATTCTTGATTTGGACTAAAGTTCTTTTTAGATTTTAATTCAGTTCACTTTTTTTTCTATTCCTCAGGTTTCAACTATACTGAAGACATTTTTTTTTGCTTGTAATTGTACTCCTAGTTAATAAGAATTAATGTAAACAACTTCAGTGGAGAGAATAACTTAAGAAACACATGTATGCATTTATTTATTTAACTAGGCTTATATGTCATTCAAATCATCAATCTTTAGAGGTTTACAGTCTTGCCATATGGAAACAAGATTAGATATGGTAACCAAAATACTCTTCAATAAACAATTACATACTAAAATATTCGTGTGCCAAGAAATCATGCTCATATAGTTGTATACCCTATATAGGAGAAATGTCTCTTAAATCATTGCTTTTTCAAAGCCTTGTTGAATTAATTTTTAGTTGCTTCCCAAAATTTCAGTAATGTTGGGGCAAGACCCACTGTGAGGGAGATGGGTTGTTCTTAAATATGACAAACAAATAAAATTGACTATTCCAATGGAATAAAAACTTAAAAAGTGTCCTGCTAGATCAGACCCAAGGAAATCTAGTCTAGAATCAGTTCTCACAGTGCCCAACAAATGCAGAACAAAGCCCACTAATCTCTCAGTGGATGGCCTCCAAAAGCAGTCACACCGACATCAAGTCATTGATCCCCACAATCCTTATGACTTATATAATTTGGTCCAACTACAGGGCGATGTCAGCCTTCCCTGGTAAACCAGCAAGGAAACCCGACCAGATAAGCTAAATTTACTTTATTGTAAAGCTACATTAACAGAATCTTGCAAGTCTGAAAGTACAAATTTCCTACTCTTTTCTTTTTCTCACCATTTTAACTGCAAACTTCTGCCCCTCCTGTCTGATTGTTTTCTAGTCAGCATCTCTTCTCCCCTTTCCTCAAGGTCACCCATGCATTTCATTATATCTGAGACCATGCCAAATGGATGGATTTTTTTTTATTTTATGCACCCAAAGTCACTTAGGGTGCTATAGAAATGTAATAAATAAATGAAATGTTTATATTTCTCCAATTAGATTATTTGTTCTATTTTTTATTACATTGTAATGATTACACTGTGGTTGTTTTACGCTCATGTTTGCAATCATTCTTGTACATGACTGAGTTGTACAAATGCAGTGGTTTAGAAATCTATTAATATATCACAAATTAAAGATGAGAGGGATAATTTTTCTTTCAGGCCAGCACTTAAGTCAAGAGTGAATCACATGTAGTCCTTGAATCAATTTCTTATATCCTTCAATCTAATTTCAAAATTTCTCTGCAAAAGATCCATTCAGATCTTTCATAAGTTTCTTCTCCTTATTCCCTGCCCCTTAAAAGGAAGAGCTGTCATCTGGGGAGAGAGAGATGGAGGGAGAAAAAGGGGTCTTACCGACTCTGGCATGATGCAAGCAATACCCATGTGTATCTCTAGATGGTTTGCAAATATTTAAGTACAGCAAAAGCAATACCTGCCTAAAGTCCTAAAGTGTTAAGAGAGGTTTAGTCCTATCCCCAATAGTGATAGCCTCCAGTACCTACAGTTTTTTCTGTAGTCTTCCTTTGGCTCTCTCAAATGCTTCCAAAAATATTGTAATTATCTGTAACAAAATTCGATGAGATTCAGTGGTATGAACAAGAGTCCCTCCTTCCCTCCCTCCCTTCCTCCCTCTCCCTCCCCAATACGGATTATCCTTTGGAATGACTAAATATGTTCAGATTGGGACTAAATCCTGTCTGGAAAAGGTCTTCAAGATAATCTTTGGCCTCCCTTGCATTAGTCTTATCCATACAGCAACCCAAATAGATTATCCCCGAGGAAAAATAGCACTAGACAGAAAAAAGTTTGTTCAGATGAATGTACCTGTAACACAGCTGGAGGAATTGCAAATTAGTCTTTATCTACGGTTGTACTGGATCACTCCCATTTCATTATTGCATCTTACATTTTCTTTAGGGTGCCTTTCATATATAAGGAATCATGCAGGTGATATTTTTGCCAAATGCAGTTGTTACTCAGAGACACGCGCAAATTACAGCACGCAGTATTCATACTGAAACAAAAAGCACATGAAGCAACATAATTCTGAAAAAAGTAGGAAGTACTCAAAAGGTTTACACCATTGACATTGCACATTCCTGCTGCCAAAGTATTGTCTCTTTATTTTTAATCCAATATTTGTCTGAGACTATACATCAATGATTTGAGATAAATAATTGCCATGTGATAGAGGAAGTATATTTGAAGATGAGCATTTCCTGCCTGTTAATCTCTTCCCTTCTAAAGAGCTAAGGAATGAACTTCCTATCCTACTTCACACTATCTTTTTTGGGGGGGGGGGAGTTGTTTCATTGTTTCAATGCTGTTTTCTGCGAAGGTGCCCCTTCCCCATTATGGCCAGCTGCAGACTCCCTTTGTCTCATCATTTATGTGACAGAAACCACTCTTATAAGGAAATTTAAATAGAGCAGGTTTTACTAGCAATGTACTAAAGTCTTGATTACCTCAAATAATTGTCATAAAAATATACAGCTAATGGAAAATATCACTAAAATGAAATGACAGATTAGAATGTGGATCATGCGATTCCAGAAATAAATATCATAGTACTGTGTAAAATGTGTGCATCTATTCTAGATCTCTATATTTTTTATATAAGACTTATTTCAGGTTTGGAACAAAATATATAAGGCTTAAGTGCTAGTCACAGTACTTTTGCTTCAACAGGCTCTGTGAACAAAAGATTAAATTCTAATTTTTATTAATGAAAAATAAACAAAATATTTCATAAGTCAGCTTAGGAAAGAGATTAATTTCTGACTGCACATTCTTATATATGTACCTTTATTCAGCCAAACAATATGAATTCTCACTGTGGAGTCTTAAAATATTTAAGGTTGCCTCTAATTGTGTTCATTCACTAGTGAATGGCAAAATAGGCTACCTCCTCTCCTCTACTATTCATGTTTCCCAAAGCAATGGTAGAAGGCTGCAAGGGAGAGATCCTTTACATGAGGAGTTAGTTTATACTCTAGCGCTGGATTCACCAATATAATGCTCATAAGAATGCTGATAAGCTGCTGGATGTCTTCTTAATATTCAGCTGGTTCCTTGCCTATTTGTGTTTTTATAGTTAAATAAAACTACATAACTAAAAAAAAAAAAGAAAGCTGACATTCTATAAAACAAAGGAATGGCCTCCACCGCCATCATCTTTACTTGCAAGAACAACTCAGGATATTAATTAGAGTCCATAGGTTTTGTTATACAGTTAAAGTGATGAATGGATGCAGCACAACACCTACATTTGGAAATGTGATCCCCCATCAATAAGCTACATATGGACAGTAAGAAAGACTGCCAAGTTTCCATTCAACTGAGAGCTTCTTATCCAGATCAGGTTGGGGTCAACTGCCAAGGGAATGATTTTACTGGATTATTTCATTGAATATTTTAATATTTCAGTACATTATTATTTTCTTATTTTATTTGATATGGTCATTATACTAATAATAATCACTTGAAAATGTGCCCATCTGTCTAGAAAAAAGGACAGAGTACACTTTACCAAGACTCTGGCAAAGACAGTGAATTCCAGAACAATATATTAAGCTACGATTTCATTGTGTTTGTCCTGTTTATCTTTAAAATGCAAAGGTGTGTGTGTGTGTGTGTATTTGCCACAGTGGAATAATATGGCTACCTGTTTGCATTAAGAAAAGAGACATTTCTCCATAAAGAATAGTTTATCAAAATTCAATCTAGTTTACCAGTGTACCTGAATCAGGTGGCTGGTATCCCATATGTTTTAGAGGAAATAACAAAGCGAGAATTCGTTCATAATTCAGTTCTTGGCAAAATCTCTGTGTAGGCAAATGTTGTGTCATAAATCTGTGTGATTTGGCTGTTATTGTTGTTGCTGTTTTGCCTTTTCCACTTTGCTACTATTTGTGTGTATTTTCCCTATCATTCATGAGTCAATATATTCTTGATTAGGTCTGTAATGTTTACTGACAGTCTGCCACAAATATGTAATTTTAGGGCAAAGTGTACAGCTTTTCATTCTGAAGACATGTAACTAGACTAGCAATATTCATCTAAGTAGGTTGTAGGAGACCATTATAGAAAACACTTCACAGCTTCTTTACAGCATGAAAATCATTTTATAATGTACAAACTGAAGACATATAATTTGTTTTTATGATAGTTGGTAACCTTGTGTGTGCTAGCTAAGGATCTGCTATGATATTTTTTCCCATAAATTTAAGTATTTGTAAATTTTGCTTGCATTATCTTGTATAAATGATAAATCAAATGAACCTTCAAAGAAAGCATTAAGGTGATTGAATAATTTTGGTTATATGCTATACATCAGATACTGAAGGTATAATTGCAAATAATTCTCACTAGAAAGAAAAAAGGAAGACCTGTGTGGATACAGGATTGATTGATAATGTGCCATCAAGTAATTGTCAAATCTCAGCAATCACATAGACTTTTTTTTCAGGACAATCTGTCCCTGAGCTGGTTTTTCAGGTTTTCCATCACCACTATAAGTGACTCCATCAACCTTGCTGCTGATCATCCTTTTCTTCTCTTTCCTTCCACTTTCCCCAGTATTAGAGGCTTTTCCAGATAGCTAGATCTTTGTACAATGTATCTGAAGTAGGATAAATGGAGCCTGGTCATTTGTCCCTTGAATGATAACTCTGTGTTGATTTGTTTAATGATCCATTGATTTGTTTTCTTGGCTCTTCACAGTACTCTCAAGAGTCTTCTCCCACACCAATCTTCAGAAATGTCAATACTCTTTCCATCCTGCTTCTTGAAAGTTCAACTTTTACTTCCATCGATTGTCATTAATCTTCTTCTCCTTCTCCTTCTCCTTCTTCTGACTCCATAATCCCTTGCAGGGTGGAGTCCGGGCAACTGAATGGAGCTGATTGTTTACTGGCTGGATGCCCTTCCTGTCACCAATGCAGAGTTATGTTCAGCAGATATATTCTCATTGTGCCCAGAGAGAGAAATATCTGCCTCTACCTAGGATCCAACTCACAGCCTCTTGATTATGAGGCGACAGCTCCACCTCTAGTCCACTGCACCACTCCTTAGATTGTCACTAATCATGCCCTGCATAATTCTCATTTTTGCAAATATAGATACATCATAACACTTGAATATCTTTTCCAATGACCTTGTAGCTTCTCTACCAAGTGCTAGTTTGCAGCATATTTGTTGACTGCTTGTTTCTTTGGTGATTGATTCTAAAAGGGAGAAGCTATCCACCATTTTGATATCTTCATTGTCAATTATAAGGTTGGTTGTTCTACCCGTTATTAATTTGGTCTTCTTTATATTTAATTTTAGTTCCAGTTTTTTAAGTGTGCTCTTTGACTTTTAGTACTAGGGCTTATAAATCTTCTGCATTTTTTCTAATCCACTCCCTTTAATATATATTCATAATATAGGTTGAATAAATAAAGGGAGTATATGCAGCCTTGCCACACTCCTTTACCAACCTGGAGCCAGTTTGTTTCGCTGTGTACTGTATATACTATGGCTTACTGACCTGTATATAAAGTTCTCATGAGGACAATGAGATTTGCTAGCATAGCTTGGTTAAAACCTTTCCCATTTCTTCTTCTATTGCTTGCCGTTATTCAGTGGGGATTCCATCAGTTCCTATAACTTCCAACTTGTTAATGATCAAAGTATTGATATAATTTCAATCTGATATGAGAAAAGAAGAATGTGAAGGTTAATATGTGTTTCATATTGATGCTTACAGTAATGCAAATTTATATTCTAGAAAATAAATTGTATATTCTAGAAAAGAATATGCAATTTTGCAATCAAATTATCTTTCAGGTTCTGACCTGTATCAACAAGTGGTATAAATGGCATGAAAAGGCATCAATTCACATAAGTATTTTGACAGAAAGTATTCCTTGGCAAAGTTATGTTAAGCATAATTTAAGTGAATGCTTTAATGGATTATGTTACATTAAATACATATTATGTCTTCCAGGGAAAAAAATCTCTATTTGTATGCATGAAGAAAGTTTGATATGGGCTGAAAGGACAGGATGAAATCAGATATGATATCCAAAGACAGTTGCTTTAGATCAGATTTCCCCAACATTTCCAGCTTTGCGGATCGATGAGGGGGGAAGGAAGGAAGTGGTTCCCCGTGAGCGGCCGGCAAGCGCATATGTGCAGCTCCATTTAGGTCAGCAACATGCACATGCGCATGCCACTCATTTAAATGGAGCGTGTGCATGACGCGCACACTCACTGCTCACACAAGTGAGGATTGTGCATGCAGGCTTGCCAGCCGTTTCTGTGGCCCCGTTTCAAACATCTCATGGCCCATCAGTAGGCTGCAGCCCACAGGTTAGGGACCCCTGTTTTAGATAATCAATTATGAACATCGACTAATGTCAGCAATTGGAATACTCAGGATGTCTTTCTTAATCATAATTTACCACATTAGACTCATTGATTCTAGTTCACACATAATTCTAAGGTATGGGGTGTTTAATCATTTACTGAATAATCCAGAATTGACTGGGTTATCGACAAGTTGAAAGAAAATCAAACAAACCACAATAGGGCTTTGCATGATATGCAAAATTATTCATTGTGACATAACTTCCAAGTAATCATTCTTAGTTTAGTCTGACTCATAACTCATGTAGGACTCTTTCTGCTGTTGTTTTATTTAGCTTTAGAACTTTTCCCTCATCTCATTAAAATTAAATATCAATTTTGCCTCGAACATTAAATGGCATAAAACCTTATTTACCACAGGAACATGTCACTTTTAACTCTTCCAGCTAAACATTTTTTTAAAAAATACATCCAAACATCCTGGAAGAGTTCCTGTTTATTGCCACTGAAAACAGTGGTTGTTACATTGACCTACATGTGTGTGTGTGTCTTTTAGACACTTGACTTTTGACATCAGTTGCAAATAGAGAGAGAATGTCTCCTCTCTTGTTGACTTACCTACTTATCTCATTCTGAAAGACCTCTCAGAATGCTTTGAGTATATGTGTTTCTGTGGGTTGGGTTAGCATTTGGTAACGGGTTGTATTTTAAAAACAGCAAAAGGGCCATGAGATAAGTGCTGTTTGACTTAATAATTCAAGGTCTGCTTTAGTTTTAGATAAACAGGCCTGTTTGCAGGGCAAGCAAGGATAAAGGAACAATGGCATTTTGCTTTATAAGGGCCATAGTTTTAATTACTCATTCCTTTCCAAGTAGGTTACAAGGATTGGCTGGATATATTGAGTTGGCTTTGGGTAGTTTTATAAGTATCAATACTTCAATTCAGCTACTGTGCTGGACATATACACCATGTGATTCATAGGTAGTATCATCTTAATGCTTTTAGTCATACAACTGAGGAGGAAAGCAATAATACTTAATATACACTCACAGACCTATTCAGCCTTGTCTAAAAAGGGTTCCAAAAGGAAGACATTGTCTCTGGATTACTGTGATTGTTATCATATGTTACTATTTATTTGGGTAGTTTAGAAACTTAAATGCGGCAATGATTTTAAATGTGATTCATTTTAACAATGGAATGTATTAGTTACATGATACATCCATTTATGCAAAAGCCTCTGAAAAATAATGATTTGCAGAAGCATGTTTGTATGAAAGTTTCTTATGTTTCTATGAAGAAACAAAAATGCATGGATCCAATGGGAAGCCTAGCTAATGCAGCAGTCTGTTGCATAGGGGCAACTAGATGCCTTTTGGAAGCCCCTAAATAGGACCTGAAGAACAGCACTGTCCTGCACTGTTTCCCAAACAAATCATATGCATAAACTCATCTGATTCCAACACCACATCAGCTACATTGTGGCTCGTTTAATTCTGGCAATGTGTTATCAGAATTAAGCCACTGTAATTTATGATAGTCTTATGAAAGTCATTTTGATGTATAGTTCATTCAATAAAATATAATTAAACAAACTATGGTTTAGAGTGCTGTTGAACTTTGCCACTGCTCCAATACTGAAGGACAAAACACAGCTTTCATTACTGGTAGCTAATGATAATCTTATCATTTATAAATTTCTCTAATGTTTTCTCTAATGTTTTTTGAGCCAATTAAGTTGAGACTGTCTTTCTTTTTTTCTTTGATTACATCCATGACACAATTCATACTAGGCTTAATTGTACTATTAAAATAAATGAACATAAAATTTACTTGGGAATTAGTCCCACTGCGAGTGCTTTTTATTCTTCAGATGAGTATTAAGATTATATAGAGCTATAGATTCAAAGACAAAGAGGTGCTCTAGTGAACAGTGATGCAGATGGGTCTATTACAGTTTGCCAACTTGCTATGGCCAATTCACTGCAGCCAACTTGCTGCAGGACAACTCGCCATGGCCATCTCGCCACAAGACAACTCGCTGCAGGACAAGAGTTACACTAATATCAAAGAAATGGTGGAATAGAATAATTAAAAAAAGGATTCAAAAGGAGGGGCAGAATGAAATGTGAATGGCAACAATTAAAATAATTTTTATTTATTGTAAATAAATAGAATTGTTAAATTGTCCTGCAGTGAGTTGTTCCATGACGAGTTGGCCATGTTGAGTTATCCTATGGTGAATTGGCCATGTTGAGTTGGCTGCAGTGAGTTGGTCATGATGAGTTGGCCATGGTGAATTGGCCGCAGCAAGTTGTCCCATTTCTGATGCAGATAGCATCTGGTTGCAACTCCATAATTTTTCTTTTGGATTATGCTATAACTGCAAAGAGCAGTCATATCATACTTTTTGAGGAATTATGGACAGGTGCCATATGAGTATCCCACGTATTCAAAATATTTTTTTTATCTTCAAATCAAAAGGTTACACCTCCAGCTGCATTGAGCAGGGACTTACAGATCAAGTTGTTTGTTAGCAAGTTATGAATATATGTGAATAAGAATTCCAATTTGTAATTATATATACAGGTAGTCCTTAATATACAATCATTTGTTTAACAAGGTTCAGAGTGAGTTACAACCTGTTACAACTGTCACACCACCCCCAAGAGCACATGATTGTGAGTTGGGCACTTGGCAACCGGCTTGCAATGTGAGCAGTTGCAATGTCCTGCAGCCACGATTTGGACCTTCCCAGCAAAGTCAATGAGAGAAGCAGATTCACTTAACGACCACACAATTCATTTAACGACTACAGTAAATGATAATAAAATGGAGTGGTTGTGTAATGACTCACTTAATGACTGCATCACTTAATGACCGAAATTCCAATCCCTATGGTTGTAAATTGAGGACTACCCGTTTGTGGAGATATTTTTGGCTTAGAGACATTAGGTTGATTTTGTCCCAAAATATTGCTGATCAGTGATTGAATACTTTGTTGTCTGAGGTTCAGTGTGTGGAATGAATTTAAGCACTGAATTTATTTTAGGCACTATTTTGAGAAATGCAGAAATTATCAATGTTATCTGTTGTACTTTTGCTACATAATGAATACCATTTGAATTGTGTCCTTCAAACATCAGATTATATTGCTGAGTAATATTGAAAAAGCAATTAAAATTATGTTCAAAAACAAAAAATACACACAAAAAGAAAATGAAACTTGGACCTATAGATACACATCTATGTATAAATTATATGTGCAGACAAGTACGTATAGGACCAAGTTTTATTTCCTTTTTTTCAGTTGTTCCTGGTTTTCCATTATATTAATTTTTTCAGTGTCCATTTTTCACATCTTTTAGTCAAAGCAAAAAAAAATGAGTCTTGAAAGCTTTGTCAGATGTCATTCCAGAAACATGGACAAGTTGGTAAGACATTACATTGTGTGCCTACTTTTGTCTTAATGTATTAGGTGAACTCATTTTATTATGGTTTATAAAACAAGTAGTACAGTGTAAGAAATAGCTAGTTGTAATTTAGTCAATAAAACATGATCAGATGAAGTATGCATAGTTTGCAGCAGTGTGTGAACACAGACACATTAACACTGCATGCGCTTAATTCAGATTATGAACTCTGAACCAAGTAGACATACTGGAATAAGTATTCCTACAAGACTGCAGACCTCCACATTTTGTTAAATTTCAGTATAATTATATTGTTTCTTATTTGCTGTGTGGTTGGCAAACCTCAGTCAATAATCAGTTTCTTGAAGCATTTTTCATAACCTATAAAAATATTATTTTTCCAAAATGAAAATGCATTCTTAGTTTGGGGGGAAAGGTGAAATTGTCTCTAAGAATCACATCAAACGTCAGAGGGCGGAAATAAGAAAGTTATATTTTGCTCATATACTTTAGAATGGACCTCAGGATAGCATTCACCTGAAAAAAAATTTTTTTTCAATGACCTTAGCTGAGATCTGTCACAAGATCTCTATTTGCCCTTGCATTTACATGAATCCAACCTGGGTGCTGCCTTGATTTCATCACTTTCATTTCAGTGATCAGGGATTCTGAAAACTAGAGACTAAAACAACTTGAACCATGTGGCCATTCCTAGTTTATGGTAACATCTGAGTTCATAAATTGTGTTGAACCCAAACCAAACAAACCATACTAGTTTCAAGAGATTGTGAGTCTGTCTCTGACTTTTTGATCTTCCAACTGGCCACTTTATACACCTAATGAAGAAAAGCAGTGAAGTAAGTGTCACAGTGTCCCACTGGCTTTGTTTATGGAACACCACCAACTAGCCAGCTACATTTTAATCTGATTGTGCAAACTTTCCGATTCTTTATATCAATCAATGTCAACATTAGGTAAACATTTTTACACTAACCAAGGGTAAGAGTGCTAGGTGGGCAGAGCAATTGTGTTCAGATACAGCTTGTTCCCAGTTCAATTCCTAGAATTATTGCCTATATATCCTATTGGTTTTACTTAATTAGAAGCGAGATCTAGTAAATTCACGGGGATTTACTTCAGAAGTGAATTGACCCTTCAAGAAGAGTTGTCTTTTAAGCCCCCCCTCCCCAACACACTCCCTGCGTGCGTCTTTTCGTTAAGCAGAGGCGAGCAGGTGCTATCTCGTAGTTGCAGTTTTGGAAAGGCAGAACTGTCCTTTTTAAAAATTATTTTGAAGAAAAAAACGCGGAAGGGTGGCGCGCGCGCTCTCTCTCTCTCTCACACACATACACACATCCTGAAGTGACTTTCAGGCTCACCCACATACCACGTAGGCTGGTGGGGAGGGGAAAGAAAAAGGGAGAAGCCAGTCAGAACAACCGGAGGAGGAGGGCATGTGCAGCGTTTGGGACTCTCCAAGTGGTGGAAGGAGAGGCCGAAGGAGGCGGCAGCCTGAGAATTTCTGAGGGCTCACAGGCCTCTCTGGCTGGGCGGCGGGGGGGAAGAAGCGAGAGCGGGGCGGCCGCTGCCGGAGAGCGCGCGCGTGGGTGGAAACGCCGACCTAACCCCGCGCTTGTCTCGCAATTAGGGTCGCGGAGCAATAAAGCCCCCCCTTTTCTTCTAACCCCCCCTTGCACCCACCCACCTCCGCTAGCCCTGCCTTCTCCTTCTCTCTGTGGCGGCTAGTCTCTGCTGGCCCTGCCCACGTTTCCCTCTTTCCCTCCCCCCCGCGGTCATGTGTTGCCTTTTTTTTGTTGTTTGCAGTGGAAACAATTTCGCCTTCTTCTAGCACCTCCGACCCAAACCGCTACTCGCTCAGACTGGGGGTTGGGGTGGGGGGGGAAGAGAGAGGAAAGGAAGGGGAGACGACGGCTGGAGCGTTGAGGCGAACC
>JANHJO010002982.1:77325-91073 GCA_032468235.1 Pseudoxyrhopus heterurus
AGGACAGGAAGGCCTGGAGGAACGTTGTCCATGGGGTCGTGATGGGTCGGACACGACTTTGCAACTAACAACAACAACAACAATGTTTGGAAGTATTACATGAGAATGGAGTGGGACCACATGTTAAAATTAAGTATATTTTCAAATGATCTATGCTGAATTTTACCTGTATACATACAGTGGAACCTCAATTCGTGAACACTTCTGTTCGTGACCAATTCGGTTCCCGAACAAAAAAGCCAGCCGAGTTTTGCATCGGTTCCCGACTCAAAACTCGGTTGGTGAACAAAAAACGGCACAGAAAGATTTCTTTCCACACCATTTTCCCTTCTGCGCATGCGCAGTGAGTGTTGCTTCAGAACGCAACCAAATCGGTTCGCGCCCGCAGTCTGGGAACGGATTGCAGTCACGAACCGAGGTTTTACTGTATTTGAATTCAGATGTTGTCTTCTCAAAGTTTGTCATTTGAAGAAATTTAAAAATGTTAAAAACAAAACTTCAGATAATTTAATAAGTGTTACTTATATATTGGGATAAATATTTGTGGAATGGGGAGAAGGTGGCTTGCATATTTTTTGCTTTGCACTTTAAATATAAATATTAGGGTACAAATATTTGAACATTGTTGTCTGTCTGTAATTTCATAATATATTTGGGGTATTCTTTATAAGATCTGATACATATCTGCCTGACGATTATTGGGATTAATAATACCGGGCCATTCTTGCATAGATCATTCTTAGGAAATACTGCTTTGTACTGTACTAGTACTAATGATCATGGCAGTAAGTGAAGATCAGACTGCATCATCACCCTAAAGTTGGCAACTGGTGAAAAATCAGTTTTTCCATAAGACAGTGATGCTTGTATGATAGCTTCTGTTACTTTACTTACTTGTATGATAGCTTCTGTTACTTTACTCTGTTACTCTGTTCATTCTTATAAACAGAGCAAGAATGTGTTACTTCTTATTTGTTTAAAGCTTAAATATCTTCAGATCAGTCAAGCTCTGAAAATAGTTGATCATAATTCCATGTATTTATTAAAACATATATATTTCATTGTTTTCTTTTGTACATATAGTCTTTTGAAAATCTGAAACTGAGTTGCAAAACTTAGGTGTAAGTGGTTGTTTCCTGGCTACCACATTTTTGCAAATACAGCAGCATTGTGTGATAAAATAACTGTAGGGTGGGACCTCTAATACAGTTTAAAAGCCTATTATTTTTCCCCCTGAGTGCTCTTTGTGCTCATTCCAAATCAGATTGTGAGCAAATTGTTGCCTTAATTTCATTTGGAGGCCCTGATGCAGATTTTACTGTAGGCAACTTCCTTAGTTATACCTGATTTACCACCTATGCAGTTTTGCTTATTTTTTATTGTGGCTTTACATTTTTCAGACCAGGAATGTTCCAAAATCTGAATTTATGGTAAAAAACATTTCTTTCCCCAAATGTCCTTATTCTAGTTTCTGATGTCATATATCTATCAAGGGCATTTCCTGTTCTGCTACCCATAGGTATGAGGTATCTGATCTGACAATACACACAGAAATTATTAGTTTATTTATAGTTTACTCGGACTGGATACTTGCATTTAGTAGTGTATTAATATTGTACGTGTGTTTACATTTCATGAAGGTTAGAACAGCTTATCTTTTTTTTTAAGAGTAGAAGTCGTTCTAGACTAAAATAAAATAGTATCTAGTTCAGGGCCAGATCAGTAGCTTATATAATTCTGTTTAAAATTGTCTCAAAGCATATAAGAATTTTAAAATTAAACTTAAATGCATGCTCTACCGTTAATGGTTTTTAAAGAAATAATACATTGGTTAAACATTTTGTTTCTAGTTTCCCTTTCTTAAATGTGTGTAGGTAGACAATAGGTTCTTTTTTTCTTTTTGCAAACTGAACATGATTGATATATATTTTTTATAAAGAGATAATTCTGCTATTCAAAAAATAAATGTTATTTTCTTAAAACTGATGTCCAAATTTACAAAAATGTATAAAAAGTATGATTAGACAATTTGCAAATCACCAAATATAAATGTTTTTCTTTACACCATTTCTCCTTTTTAAACTTTAGCACATCCAGTCCACCCATTTGGCCAGGAAGCACCTTTATCAAGAGAAATGGAGCTCTTCTGCAAGGTAGGCCAAAGGTTCTCTGTTACAATAATTGCTATAACTTTCACATTGTTTCAGGAGTAAAGCTTATTATAGTGCTTTTATCCTTTTCCAGTATCTACATTCATATGTAGTATACTCATGAGCTCAATTTGTTTTACCATGTAATACTTTAATATGCTATGAATGCACCTCTTTTCTTCCATCCATGGTTCACACAGCATGGTACCTTTCAACTTGTGTTGATGAATAATATAGTTTTGCTTCTACATGTATCAATGGAAAAATATTTCTAACCGTAGTCGTGTGACAGCTGTATCTCAGGGGGTGATGTGCAAGTGGTTCATATGCGAGAGACAGTCATTTTTTCTAGTAGAGTATAATTATGAGTATTTTTCTCCAGTTCAGTACTGTAGACAAGAATTGTTGTTCAGTAGTGAAGGAATGCTTGCAAGGCATGATTGTTCTCTTTATATTTGTTGGTTTTCATTTTTCCATTTGAATGATATTGACTAGTTATTATGGAACTGAACTTAGAAATTACATTGGATAGAATATAAAAGAGTTTTAAGTTTTTTATTGTTGCTTGCCAGTTTTGAATCTTTGAGGGTTATGTGATTGAAATAATCTTATTTGAATTTAATTGTCAGTGATGGAAATTGATATTCTGTGTAATTTGAATGCATTATTTAAGAGGAAATCTATCTTTTCATGACTCTTGGGGCGGTAGTAAGTATCCAGAATTTCTCATCCAGTTGCTACTGCTTCATTCATGTTCAGAACATAGAGTAAGACTAATTTTCTACAGCCTTGAATATATTTTTAATTTCTGCTTTAATCATGTTGGTTAAAAATGTCACTGTGTCATTTTTAGAGGTTTGTATCTTTAGATCGCAGAATACATCATAAGAACCATATTAGAATAAAATAGTATTATTGGTGCTACCTCTTTCTGATTATTAGGAAGAGATAGATATAAAATATGTTTCTTGTGAAATTTTGTAGGACATAGGCTTCTGTGAATATAGAACAGCCTGGAAAATACTCATAGATGAAAACAAGAAAAAAAGCTAAAATATATAGAGAATTTAATTAAATAATTTAATAAAAAGGTTTAATTAATTAAATCTTATAGGACACGGCACCTTAATAAGTTAGAATTTTAAATTCAGCAATGGAGTTATTCTTATTAGTAAACATTAATAGAAGTACCTTTGATACAGTACATTTCTTCCTTATGTACCTACATTTTAATAGTATAGTGTTAGAAGTTGTCTGACCATTGTAAGATTCTTCCATGAATGGTTCATATGTCAATAGCTATACAAGTAAGAAACAATATGATGGCTTTGCAGTAACTCAGGCTCTTTTACAAATTACTGTTAATATTGTTTTTATTTGAGCAACTGAATATATTTAGATCCAAATTTAAAGCTATATTTTCGTATGCATGAAAATTTATGTCAGTGCAAAAAACGAACAAAACATAAAAACAGTTGACCCATTGTAGACGTAGCTAGATCAGTCTACTTCAATTGACTACATTCATTTATTTCATTATGCTTTATTCAGGTTGATCATAACTAGAAGGATAATGTGGTAGAATATTCAGAATCTCAATAATGCTTTTAGAATAGAAATGTAATGAAGTTTCCATGTTGATTACATAGCTGCCATCAAACATGAGGATTTTAATTAACAAACAGGTTGTAACACCTTGTCATCATAACCATCAACAATACAAAATGTTTATTCAACTGGTTCCCTTTTAAATTGGTTTTGACTGCGCCAAATAATCCATAGCTTCACTATTTTGATTGTGGAAAATCCACTGTATATGCAATTAGCTTCTTATATGACCTTTTGCAATTATTATATGTGAAAGTAATAATAAATGTTCTTGGTTACAGTGTATCTTAAAACCTTTGGTTCTATAATTCTCATGTTTAATTGAAACTTTTCAACAAAATCCTTTGGATTACTTTCTAGCTCCCCCCCCCCCCATCCAACATAGAAATATCTTTCACTCCTGTTTTTATAGCAGATGTAGATGGCTTTAATTTGTTAATAATGAATTATTAATTGTGCAAACATGCTGAAGGAGAAATAACATTGTACATAAAGCTATATACAGTCCTAGTAATCCTTGAATGATTGCAACCCAAATAATGCTAATTTTTCTGTGTAGCTGGATACTTTATTTTCTGGAGTGTAGTATTTTAGTGTTGTCAGAATGTCATTTGCTAAATAGAACACAAGGTTTTTTTTTTAAATCAAACATGGTACATTAACTAAACGCTCAAGATTTTAAAATTGTGTCTTCAACAATACAAGCAATGGGAACTTCCTGTTATAAAAACTAGAAGAGACAAAGGAACCTAAGATCAAATTGGTAAAATCCGATAGTTTGTAGAAAAGACCAAGGAGTTGAAAAAAGATTTCTATTTTTGCTTTATTAAATATATTAAGGCTTTTAACTGTGTAGAAAACAATAAACCTTGGAGAGTCCTTAAAAACATGGGTACAATGGATTGCCTGAATATCCAGGTATATTGGACATTGTGAATTTATATGGAGTCAAGAATTTGGAGCAACTAACTAGTTGAAAATTGGAAAAAGAGTGTACCATGGTAATTGGGAGGAGGTGTGTGTCTGCCTGTGTGTTAGTCTGAATGGCTGCCAACATCCATAAAGTTTTTTTTTACTATGAGACTTATATGCAGATTATTTCAGGAGAAATGCTGAACTATAAAAAATAGAATATGAAATTGAAATTGTTAGGAGAAACATCATCTGGTGATGCCATCATGGTTTTTTTTCCCCAGTTCTAATTTATCACGGTGAAAGCTGGATATTCAGAAAAACTGAGTGAATGGTGAAATTGATGCCCCTAAATTGGGGTGCTGGAGATAATTGAGAATCTCTTTGCCTATAAGAACAAATCACTCAAAATTAGGTGAAAGTGAAACAAGACTGGTCATTGCAGTTCCTAATGATAAAGCTTTAATATTTTGGACAGATAACGCAAAGGCAATGAAAAAGTCTCTGATGGTTGGAAAAATCAAAGAAAATTTAAAAAGACGCTGACAGAGAACAAGGTAGCTAGGTACTATCCTTGATAATGCAAGCATGAGCTTGAGCTTGAGGATGCAAAGAAGCAATTACTGCAGGCAGTTCTAGTTAAATTATGTCCGTTGGGTCATGAAAAGTTAGAAGTGGCTGGTGAACAAGAGTAAATTTATGGTGTTGGCCTTTAGCATAGCTCCTTTCACAGCTTTGCTCTTCCCCTAGTTTTTATATTGTTTGAGTTATGATCTATATGGCTGCCCATCTTAAAACACAATTCTGGGTAGCTCACAATGCAACCCAAACTATAAAAATCATAAAAACACCACCTCAATCATCTCTTAGGGATGCTCCAACAACCAGCCCAAAATATCCTCACTTTACTCCAGCATTTGGATAAAAAGGCACTTCCTGATGGCCTTGTAGAAGACTGAAAGGGTGGGGCTTTGGGGGGGGGAGAACGGTGTTTCATAAAGTAGGGATAACCACAGAAAATGTGCACTTCTTAGATCCCACTAGATGGCAACAGTTTAGGAAAGGGACCTGGAGCATGCCTTCCCTATCTGATCTGGTGGGACAGGCAGATACTCTCACAGAGTACTCTTGCAGATAACCTGGTCCCATGCAACGTAAGGCTTTAAAGGTGATAACCAATACTTTGAATTACACCTGGAAGGAAACTGTGCATGTATCTCATGCAACAGACTCATTACTTGGGTAAACCTAGAAGCAGCCAACATTCTGCACTACTTCATTCTAACCAAGTTGTTTCTGAATGGTTTTCAAGGTTAGCCCCATGCAATAAATCCAAATGGGAACTGACTAAGAGATAGGTAACTGTGAGCAAGACTTCCTGGTCCAGGAAGAAGCACATATGGCACACAAGATGAATCTATACAAAGCCTCCCTACTCACAACTGCCACCTGCTTGCTCATCAAGCATGAGCTGTGAGTCTAACACACAAATTGTGCATCAGCTCAGTCCATAGAAATGCAACCCCATTCAGAGTCAAAGATGTCTAGACTCAAAAGGGCTAAAAAGTCAACACTACTCCATCTTGCAGGACTGATCAGTTCTTCTCCATTCAAATCCTTACAGTCCCCAGGCACTCAGTCAACACTACAACAAAATATTATGCCTAGCAGGGTGTGGAGATTTATAGCTGCATATCATCAGTATTTATATCTGTGGGATCAAATGACCTCATCCATCAGTTTCATGTATATATCAAAGGGAGAGATGAGAGGTCTGAGCCCTGAGGCACCCCACACTGTAGATCCTAGAGCTTCCCCCCAATACGCACCAATTGGAACCATATCCAGAGAAAGGCAGTAAAATGCAAAACAATGTATGTTACTCCCAATCTCTGTAAATAGTCCAGAAGGATATCATGGTTGATGTTATCAGAAGCCACTGAGAGATGCGGGAGAGCCAGGATGGTTGCATCACACCTGTCCTGAGCCCTCCAGAGGTCATCCACATTTGCAACCAATGCCATCTTAGTACTCTACTTTCACCTGAACCCAAAGTGAAAAGGGTCCAGATAATCCATTTCATCCAGAGTCCTCTGAAGCTGAGCACCAACCACTACCTCAATAACCTCTAAAAAGGGGAGGTTGTAGACTAGACAAAAGTTGTTTATTAGTTTAGATCCAAAGAGGGCATCTTAAGGAGACGACACACCACTGCCTACTTCAAGGCAGGCAATACCATCCTCTCCCTCAAAGAGGAAATCATCCATCGCTTGGACCCAACCACTGGTCACCTCTTGGGAGACCATGAACAACCAAGAGCAGCATGGTTCAGAAACCAAACTCATTTCCTCATGATCAATTGGCTCAGACTCCTTCCAGATAACAAGGCTCATATGTGTCTCAGTCACTACTTCTAAAGTGTCTGCCAAGTCAGAGTCCAACTCTGAGCCAAAGTGGGTTTCATTCCTAAGAGAGAACTTGAACAGTCTCCTGGGTTTTAGGCCAGCATTTTCACCAAGTGAAACAAGTCCTATAGCAGATGTGATAAGGGCAGAAAAATAAGTACATTTTTACACCCTTATTGCCACAAGTTAAGTCTAATATAGGTTCTAGTCTATAGCTCGGTTAACTCTGTCTTCCTCCAGCACTGCTGTAAGAGTCTCTTCAATCCATATTAACCCTACAGAGCAAAGGTGAAAACTAAGTGTCATGAGACAGGGTGGTTTAGCAACAGCATTTTCAGCTCCCAGGAAAGGTAAGACAAAAGTGTAGACTGCCATAAAACCGGAGACTCTGTCTCTTTTCATGTTGCAAAGCAAAAAAATGTATTAAGGCAGCCTGTAATGCTGGCATTTATTAAATTTTCATCATTTGAAAATTAGTATCCACTTATCAAATTGATACATAGTTACTTTGAATATGGGAGAAATATTTTAGCGTGTTTCAGAAATTTAACTAGTTTTGTTTGTGTATCAAATGAATGGCTTATTCCCTGTTAAAATTCCTCAGGGCAAAGTTTACCATTTGTTTACTTAGCCTTGACAACTGATGGGAGTGGTATAGTACTTCAGGGTAGGTCAGAGTGCACTATGAATGTTAGGCTGGGTGTGTTTAGGCTGTAGTAAACTGAGTTTCTATATGATGTTCAACAAAAAAAACACTCTTGTTTTCCTGAAGTGTACCCTGAAAAGTAAGTTTTGCTGATGACAGTGTCCCCTCATTCTCCTTATGCCCATCCTCTAGGATGTAGTAGTCTAAAGGGGACATGAAACAGCTAACAAAAATGATATAGTTAGAACAAGGAAAAGCAGAGATATATTTTGTAGAAACTGAATGGGCATTTTTACCCAGTGCATACCCATACAATGGTTTATGCTTTGTTAAGCTAATTTATCAAAACAATTCTTTTTAATATTGGGGTATTATTGTTGATACACTTAGAAATTAAATGCAGAATGGAAATAAAAAAATGTCAATTGAATTAAAATATACAAAAATAGAAAGCAGACACAAAAACTAGTCAGTTTTAAGTTTAAGGGAACAGTGGAATGCCCAACATTTTACCATAAAAAGAATAAGTAAACTGCCCAACTACTAAACTACTAACAATATATAATTAACCCAGTCAACTAAAATTAACAAATGTAGAACATTAAAAACCATAGAAGCCTGTTGCTGGCAACAGTCCAGAAGACACAGGTTCCTAATCAGAGGAGCCCCTTTATTTCTCATGTGTTATCTTTGTTTTCCTTGGAGTAGGTACCTTTGTCTTTAGCTTTGCATTCCAAGTGCAGTGTTGTGACTATAATTTTCCATAACGTTTTGGATTGTACTGCCTTCTGCAGTTTATTTATTTACTTCTATCTCACCTTTATTATTTTTGTAAATAGCTCAAGGCGACACTACATTCTTTACCCCTCCTGCTTTTCCTACAGTAATAACCCTGTGAAGTAGATTGAGGTGAGAATAACTGGCCCAAAGTCACCCAGCTAACTTTCATGCCTAAAGCAGGACTAGAACTGATGGTCTCCCGGTTTCTATTCTGGCACCTTAACCACTAGACCAAACTGGTTTTCCAAAGTTGCACCTATTAGGTATAGGCATCCTTCAGTCTCATAGAGACTATGGTATTGTGCTCCGGGTGGAGATCTAGTAGCCACCAGAGCACAGTAGCCTGGGTAGTTATTATATGGAGAATAGGCTGTTACCCAAGCAACAAATCCCCCCTCTCCACGCTGCTGAAAATAATCCAATGGAACGGCAGGCTGATACGATTGGTTCCAGCTGCGTCGCAAGAGTTGCCAGATTCATCTAGGATCGAACCCATTAAGGAGCTGAGAAACCAAAGAAGCTACTCTCTCATATTTTTCTAAGTCCTCGGAGCTTGTTTGGGCCAGTTTTTCAGACTGAATTTGATTTTGATGTTAACTTCACTATGGTTGAATCTTTTTTGAGTGAACTTTCTCTTGTTTTGGTAAGTTGTTAACACCAGCTGTGGCTTCCACTTTTGAAAAATCAAAATGCTATTAGTTGAAATTGTAAGTTATTCTTCGTTGCTGTTCCAAAAAAGGAGGGGCAGAAAGGTTCAAGAATTGAACAGTTATGTGCATAATGTTTAATTACGATTTAGCATTGCTTGCAAATCTTGCCATTGTACTTGGAGAGCCAGACAACTTAGATCTTTAAAAACATTGGTCTGAGGATATTTAGGCTTCCCTTCATATATCAAGTTGCAAGTTGAAAAATCTGGTATTCCTTATTCTAAACTTGTGCATGACACAAATAACTGTAACATATAATAATATGATTTGGTATATTTGATCTAAGTTACAGTATCAGAGTATTCTATGTATTACATTTAAGGAAACAATGTAGCATTGTATTGAATATTCATTGCTTTTTAAAAAAAAATAGAAGTTCATATATATTTCACCTATATTTGTAATCTTGGACAAGAATGTAAGATATGGAGATTCTCTATCAATAGAGTAAGATGGATAATTTATTGGAAATTTAACAGTGTCCTATTTCGTTTATAATGAATCAGATTTGTTAAATATTTTTAGTGAGACCCTGATCCCAAAAAGCCCCCAAAGCATTTCCTCCTGGGTAAGCATTATTTTCTGTCTTCTCATGTATCTACATTTGCTCACACACTAGAACTATCAAACCAATTAGTATAAATTGAACTTGTGATAGTTTTTCATTAAAGGAAGTATTATTTTGTATTTGTATATTTTAGAATAGTAATTTCTTAATAAAACAATTCTAAACAGATTTTGGAAATAATTATATAAATAACCTTTCATGGGTTATTGTTTTGCATATCCTAAGCCATAAATTGTTTTGCATATCCTAAGCCATAATAGAGATATCAACACTGAACTGAACCTGGTAGAGGCCATTTTCCTCATTCATCGTTGCCACACTGTATGGGGGGGAGGAGGTTGGAATGCATTACTAGACACAACATTGAACTTTCTTGTGAGAACCAAGGTCATCTCCTAGGTGATGAAAAAGGAGAAGGGTGCCTGAGGAGTCCGCCAATTAATCTAACTGGCCAACATGACCATTGACACTTGGGGAAGGGGTGATTACTGGTTTTAATTATACTGAAACCGCGGGAAAGATTCAGAGTTGGTTTTCAACCAAGTGTGCCTATATGATTTATCCAGTAAAGAAATTCTTTGTGGAAGTGTCTGGTCTCAGAGTTCTGATTTGCTTGGGTTTGTTAGTTGGAACCTTGGCAAGAGATTTGAGATATTATGATTTCAGAAATTTGACACTTACGGGGACTAAAGTTTCCAGACGGAAAAGGAAAGAGGGGAGAGACTGTGTTATTTAGTGATGGAGTTGCCAGTCTCAATTGTGATTGTTAAGTGAGGATTACTTGTATTGGAGAAATACAGCTGTTATATATTGATGAAGATTCTCAATCTTCCAGTAGACTTGTCTGGATGTTGAGCCATGACAATTGGATGTCTTTTCTTTTTTGGTGTGAAATGTTTCGCTACTTATCCAAGTAGACTGAAAAATTTAAGCAGCAAAATGTTTCAAACAAAAAGAAGAAAAAAAGAAAAGTTCAGTTGCCATGATTCAACTTCCAGACATGGCTGTTAAAGCAAATTGGATAAAATAAAAAATGATTTATTTTACAGTGATAATACCCAATTCCTTAATGGGATATTTCAGTATTTTTCCTTTGTCAGAAAGACAATATCCAGACTTCTGAGATTTGGGTGGAGGGGAAATATTATTATATTTTGATATTAAATTCCCTATGCCTGTCAAGCACAAAGAACCAGATCCAAACACAAGAGGTTCAAATTTACTGATTTATTGCTCAAGCCTATGCACAGGAATCTTCTCAATTAATGGTTTGTACCTGGATAAAGTTAGATAAGTTTCAACAGCATTCAAGGGCAGTTTGTCTTTTGTGACTGCATAGAGACTCTAAACCTATTCCTTGTTTGACTCCTCTCCCTGCCTCTTCCAGTCTCTCTCCTACAGTGCTTGACTCAAGGGAGAAAAGTGCATCTGGTTTGATGAAGATTAACAGGTATACTACTGATCAGTGTTTAGATGGGAGACCACCTGGCAAATGTGAAACACTTTGAGTTCTATGATGGGAAAAATATATAATTTAGATAATACTAAATAATAAATTATACTCCTTTAATCAACATTACATAAGCTTTAGCTATTTATGCATCATCTCAAACAGAGAAAGGAACCATTCAAAAAGAGGGTGAAAGTTTGCATAATATTTACATATACATATAGAATTTATCACTGTTATTTAATTAGAAATGCTATACATTTCTTCACAAAGGAGAAGATTATGGCCAAGTGTATAGTTTGCCTTCTTGGACTTCTAGATGAATATTCACAAAGATTTTGCTCTCTCTCTTTTTCTTTAAACTAACTTTAGTTTGACAATCTTTCATATAGAAGTCACCTTCAAATAGAATTGCCTTGCAGCAACTCTAGAGAGGTGGATATTTTATAAAGTTGGTCTCATGGCTACACACTATCATATGAACTTTAGACAGCTAAATCTTGTAGTACAATGAGATTTCCAGATTGAAAATAGAGTCAGTGATTGGAATTTTTAGTTTAAACGAAATACAATTACCCCATGATTGTCTTTGGAAACATAACCTTTACTATAATTCTAGATTTGTTTTTATATTAGTTTTAATTGTTTGGTTTCTTCCCCCAAATCCTGGAATTAGCTTCTAATGAGAACGCCAAGAATTTTGTAATAGATCTACAACCGTCTCTCAAAATTACATGTGCCCAGGGGATGCTGAGGGGAAGAAGTAACTTGGTATACATTGGTAATATGATAAATCTTGGAAACTGAAGTGGCTAAAATCCCATAGAGAGAAGTTTTCTAATGAATGCTTTAGCACTTGCTCTGTTGGAAAATAAGCTATTTTTGTCTCTTCGTAGCTTGTTCCTATGCTCTTCTTTTTGCAAATTAAGGTCTGGGTAGATGATTAGTTATCTTCCTAGAAAGAATCAAGCTGTGGATTGGCTGTATGAATTTGCTGTCATAAAGTAAAAAGATGCAATGTGATAAAATTAATCTAAGCTTTTGGAGATAGATTTTGTTCCTTTGTTGTTTTAAGGTCACTGCCTTTTTAAGCCTTTGTTTCTCTGATCTAATAACTCATTTCTATGACCCCTTTTTCAGGCTCTCTGACTTAAACATCATGCAATGTGTATAACATGTTGAAGCCTGCTATTTTTATAAAACATAATAGTGAGCTAGAAGTCTGTGTAAACATTACAAAACAAACAATCACTTTGCACACCAGACTACCAGTCTTCTTGACAGCATTGTTTTTCTTGTAGTGATGGTATGCAAATCTGTCTGTCTATCTTAACTATGTATCTATCATTGCTTGTTGTTTTCTATCTCCCTTTTAAAAATGAATATAGTTAGGGAAATACCAGAAGTTTTTATTTCCATTTTCAACCACGTGAGGTGGCTTACAAACAACTAAATGACTATAAACAAAATATGAATTTTTTTTTAACAAGACAAGGAGTGATAATTACCTAAATAATTACAGACACCCAAGTACAGTACAGAACAAGCCAGGTTCTGAATAGCTTCCATACATAGCTTTCACTTCCTTCTGCCAAGAGCTCTGAGCCACTCCAAACCCAGACCTATTCTTTTAAGGGAAATAGAACCCCATCTAGAGCTAAAACTGGAGGTGTTATTGAGTCAGATGTATCATTGACAAACAGTGACTATATAATGCAAGGGTTTAATCTGATTTTTTTTTAACCCTTCTAAGCCCTCACATCTCTAGAGACTAGGTCAGTGCTCCCACAGCACATCCATCTTGCGTTGTAGCTATAACTGAGTATCATCATCATAGTTCATTCATACAGATAGTTGACCTCTACCAGCAGTTTCATGCTCATATTAAATAGCATAGGAGAGAGGAATGAGCCCTGAGGACCCCCATATTGATGCAATTATCAGTTTGTTGTCACTCCTCTCAAAGGTACAGAAGCTGAAACTATCAATTTAGGAAGGAGTAGAACTACTGCAGAACTACGCATCTCATCCACATTCTTGCAGGCAGCCAATAAGAAACTTGGTTGATTGTTTCAAATGCTGCTTGAGATCTAAAAGGACCTCGTTATTTCATTATTTCAATCCCAATCAACCACATAATACCCCAAAACACTTCTATTCCACCATCCCATTAACTTACTCTGCAGTTGCTCCCTTCCCTAAAATCTTCTCCCACTAGGCCCCAGGCAATAGGGGGTGCGTGCTCCTTGCCTGTATTTTCACTTCAGGCACGTACAGGATGGTCCACTTCCCTTGCCTCATGTCTAAGCTAGTAGGCAATCCCAGATCATCATCTCACAGCAAAAACAAGTCAGCTAGACAATCTTGTAGATATACAAGCTGGTCACAAATTCAGAAGCAATAAACCCCTTGGGGACCATGATGAGAATAGCGATACCACGAGGGTAGAAGGATGGTCAGGGGGCTGGGGGAGGGTGAGAAAGGGAGAGTCCATCACAAGATAGGATATACCCCCAATA
>JANHJO010002982.1:139624-152776 GCA_032468235.1 Pseudoxyrhopus heterurus
GATGGAGTCACTGAAGCAGTCGGTGCAAGCTTAAATGGACTCCGGGGGATGGTAGAGGACAGGAAGGCCTGGAGGAAAGTTGTCCATGGGGTCGCAATGGGTCGGACATGACTTCGCAACTAACAATAACAACAAGAACTTTCTCAATTGCTATATATGCTATTTATAATTTTATTATATGGTTTTTATCTTGTTTTTAACTATCATTAGATGCCTGCAATCATGTATCTAAGATAGGTAGCTGAATAAATAAATTAAAAAAATGAACTACTCCTTTATATCCTAACAGCCAAACAGATTCATAAGATTGTTCTTTATCTCCATTCATTACTTCATTATACATGAGAATCAAAATGAATTTAAATATGACTTTGTTCTATCTGAGTCTGCTCTGTTAAATCTATAAATCTTCAAATGATCTGACTTTTTGAAAAGCAGATTAAATCTTATGCACCTAATGATAATAATTATCTATTTTGCCCTCAGCAGGCCGTCCAGAATTAATAGCTCACTGCTGCTGGCAGAGTTAATGACTCTGCTCTCCTTAAAGTTTTAAGATTCCAACAAATACTAAGGAAAGTGCCTAGTTTACTCATCTCCTTCCAGCATTTTGATGTCTGACTTACTTACTTGTTGTCACAAAAATATACAGCTTTTCAAAAGAGTTTGACTGTGCTTTTCTTTTTTTTCTCTCTCTCTCTCTCTTTTCCAGGAATGGAATAGCAAATTGCCGAATGAGGACAGATAGTGAGCAGTCGTGTGGTTCTCCATTGGTGAGTGGTGACCCAAAGGAGGATCATAACTATAGCAGTGCCAAATCTTCCAACCATAGGAGCACATCACCCACTAGTGATTCTGTTTCCTCTTCTTCTGCTGATGATCATTATGAATTTGTCGCAAAAGGCAACCAGGACAGTAGTGAGGGCAGCGAGGTCAACTTCCATAGCCACGAGAGCCATAGTGAGGCAGAAGATGAGAGCAAACGGCAAAACCGAAAAGAGACCAAGGATTCTGTAGCTGATAGCGGGGTCCCCTCTCAGCACAAGAAACGTCAGCATTTATTGAAGGCGAAAAAAGTACCAAGTGACACACTGCCTCTTAAAAAGAGACGCACGGAGAAACCACCCGAGAGTGATGATGAGGAGATGAAAGAAGCTGCTGGATCACTCCTGCATTTGGCAGGAATTCGATCTTGTTTGAACAACATCACCAATCGGACGGCAAAGGGACAGAAAGAGCAAAAGGACATGACGAAAAATGAGAACAAATCCATTGACTGAACTTATAAAACAATTTTGTTTCAGCACGTCAGGTGAATTCTAATGATTTGTGGCAATATCAGAAAATATTTTCTTCAGTTTTTTTCTTCTTCTCCCATTTTTTTCCCTTTTTTTCTTTTTCCCCCTTTTTTGAACCCAAAATATTTGTGTTGTATTTTTTTAAAGGAGATTGAAGCCATAGAACTCATACTGATACTCATCTAATTTTACAAAAGCTTTTCATTACATGAAGACAAAAATAAGTAAAAGCCAAAATTGCCATTGCTTTCTCCAGTTCTGTCAGAAATGCATGGTTGAATACGCTGTGATACCACCAGTTAATGTGAGAAGAATAAAAATTGGCACTTGAAAATACATTATATAATGAGAAATTGAATAATATGGTAGATCCAGGCCAGGCTCTTAGAAAAATAATTTAAAAGCCTTATAATTAAATGAGAGAGAGAATGTATGTATGAATGTATGTATGTATGTATGCATGCATGTATGTATATTCCATAAATTTGAGGAAAGTCAGAGGTCCATCTTCAGAATCAAGAATAAGATAGTGGCATTTGCTTGCATTTGTGCCATAAAAATCTTGGAATATCCACTAAAATAGCTGCTCATACAGTAATGAATTACTTAAGCTTCATGTACTGTATATGGCTCATAATGTGAAGACTTAATACTTTTTAAATTATGGAAACTGAACTGTGTATGCAATGAGTTTCAATAATATAAGGAGAAAAGGGCGGAGGGGTTGGGGGGATTAGTGATATTCTTTAATCAATTAATTGTCTTCTATATTTAAATTAAAAGAATGTTTTTTAAAAAGCCATAAGCCTGAAGATTGGCACTGCCTGCAAAAATATTATGGGAAAACAAGCTATGAGTTCTTAACTGCCTGAGTGAAAAGCAATCAAATCTAAAATAAAAAATATGAGTAGATATTTAAAGAGGATCAAAATGAGGAAACATTTTTGATAGGATAAAAAAAATTGATCTCATGAGAAGAACAAAATACATATGCTACAAAACCTGTCATTAGTATTATATTACATTTAAAAAACAAATATATTTGGTTGGACAAGAAATCCTAATCTTAACTAAAACTCTGTACAGTGCTCCTCAAAACGCTGTACCTGTTAAATAACCAGGATACATTTGTGCAAAAATAACAATATATTTCCAGTTATAACCACTGTAGCCAGATTCACTGATCCTGATTCAAATTGCATGGATACATTTCTGGGAGGGGCTCAGGAGTACAAAATAAAACCCCCCTTTTTAATTCAAAGATAACAAAAGTTCTTGTAAGGTAAATAATGTATTTAGCATGAAGCATGAATTATTTTCATATAAATAGAGAAAAATAGAGAAAAGGCTATGCCTCTAATTTTTAAGCCAATAGGCTTAGTTTTGGTTTTTTGGTTTTTTGGTTTTTTTTTATTTTGTTTGGGAAGCAGGTGTTTTAAGGTTTAACCTTTTTCAGGGACAAATACTGACTGTTGGGGAACTTATTCTGCAATATTAAAAAATAAAACTTCATGCTCGGGTAGGGCTTGGATGGTTGAATTATATTGCCTTGTCTGCACATTCAGCCCCCTTCCCCTACTTCTCTGTTTTTTGAAGATGTTTGTCCTTTCTTTGTCTTTACATGTATTAACATTACGCAATAATTTTGAGGGCAAAGCAAGTAGTGAGTGTGTATGATTAAGACTCCAGGAAAAGACTCTGAATTTACTGTATAGATGGGAGAGAGGAAACAATGGACAATTTGGTTTTGGAGAGATTGTAACCAATGAGATACACAGATATGCCAAGAAGGGATAAGTTTTGAAAGGGCTTTCATTTGGGTTCACAACTTGACTTGAGTACATGATGGAGAAGCAACTTTGATGAAGTACATGATGGAGAAGCCATACCTGTTTTGCAGTGATAGTCCTGTAGAGTTTATAATAAGGCCAATATCCCATACCACCACCACCGAAAAAATGCTAATATAGACAGCCATAATCTTGAGATTATTTTTAAGACTTGTAGATTGGGTTCCAAATGACTTTTACATGATCTTGTCAAGAATCCAGATTCTGCAGCTTATAAAATTCCCCTTAAAAATATGGGAGCTACAGTTAGACGAAAATTCTAGGAAGCCCTCCCAAAAATAGTATTAGGAAAGCAGCTCTTTTGATCTTGGCTGCTTTATTTTAAATAAATACAGCTTTATGGTAATGGAAGTAGTGATGTTACTGATGATGTTTTAAGGTTTTGAGGTTTAGAGATTAAGATGAGTTGGGAATAGTCAGTGGCAAGAAACTGAAAAAGAATTCGAAATATCTTTAGCTGTCATTGAATTATATTCTAGGAACATGGTATCCACTGAAAACTGATAGATTTTTAAAATAATGTGTGCCAAATCAGGCTTGAGCTAACAAAAGTTTGAGAGCAAGTTCAACCTCTGCATTGCCTATCAAGACCTTTTTTGTGTATTCAGAAATCAGAATCTATATCTGCCTCCAACTTCTGAAAGAATTGATATTTGCCTAAAAAAACATCAATAATTTTAAGAGTGAATGAAAAGAAACCACATTAGTGAATTAGGAATTTTCTCTTCATAGAAGAGTGCCATATACATCTTGCCATGGGCTCCTGATGAAATGTAAAATATGTTGTTGCTATTTATTGCAGTGGAATAATTATTTCACAGTGAAGCTGTTTAAGTTGTAGACTGGAAGGATTCTGAACTCAAATTTTGATTGCTTAGGCCAATGTTCTGACATTTAGAAAATGCCACAATGTAAAAAGAGAGCTGAGGTTATATATTATAATATTGAAGTTATATTATCCCATACAATTCCATCCAAAGTAAAGCAATTTGTCTCAGTAATTTGTCTACTAAACTCCACAGAGATGTACAACATGCTTCCAACAGGACTGTATCCCACTGACAGAACATCAGTAATTTGAATGTCTTAAATAAAAAGTAATGTGCTGCAAATAATTTTAGCTATTGCTATACAAAAAGCGATCACAATTGATATTTTTACAAAATAAGGCAAAATTCATCTGAGGGTAAGCAGTATGCAAATTAAATACCTGGATTTTATTAGAAATTATGGAAGATTTGCTAAGAGTTTACCTTGTCTCTTGTACAGCCACAATTAATAGTTTAAACAAACTCCACAACACTATTCTGTTGTGCCAACTTACCTTTAGTGCCAAACTGAAAATAAAACAGGTGGACCCAAGTTAAAAACATCAGATACTACATCTATTCATGGTGAAATCCATCATCTATATGTTGAGCCCATCCTTATTCAGGCATTTTGAAATAACAAGAGAGGGTAATGTTCATATCTGGGAGATGTAAGCAATAATACACAAAACATCTGTTTGGTCTTTCTCTGTTCCCAGAGTACTAGAAATAATCCAGTAAATTGATTGCCATTGTCATTCAGGCATAATTCTTCAAGCTTTTAGGAGTTGTAGATCTCACAGTTGCATTGTTCTTGTATGAAGGTCTTTAAGATAGCACAATCTGAGACAGTATCTCAGAAGGCCTTGAGCAGAATGCAGGAAGTCCTGTGCTGTACACATTGTAGCAAATTGGCAAGGAGAACGTGTATATGTACTTACAGTAACATATGCAACTCCCTTGTTGTTACATCGTTCTTAATGTGTTTGGGTAATTGAGGCAGCTCTTATGTTCTGCAAATAATTTTTTTTAGGAACTGTGGTTTGTCAAAATAATGTGTAAGATTTTTTTCCTATAAAATAGTGAATTGTTTACTCCATATTTCTCCTTCTATAAATGAAAGGGCTTTCTCTGTCCACCAAAAGCTTTTGTTCTAATAGATGGTTTTAACAGAAGGGAAGAAACAACTGTTCTCAATTATCCAGTCCCTTTGTAGCTCCAAATATCATCTCCCACATTATGCTGAAAATTTTCAGAGGCTGCAGCTCTGGTGTGGGAGAAATTCATTTCTGTTCCTCAAACATGCTACTGGGAACACATCCTGAATAGTTGTCAGAGGTGGATCCCATTGGCAGGAATAAAATTTGGATTCAAGCCAGCACCAGCTTGGATGGTGACTTAATTCTCAGTAATATTTTTTCATAGCAGACCATTGCAGAATTTCTTGTCAGCAATCTAGGTTTGCCATTGAATCATTTTAATGACAAATTTATATCAGCAGTGCTTTAATTCTGAACACTCCAAAGTATGCAGTTCTTTGGTGACTAAAAATGTCTTCTGGGTACCTGTGTTGAAACTTTTAACATAAATGAGGTTGAACATAGTTGTGTTGGAATGGAGGTCTGTATCCACAAGGAAACTTAATTGAGACTTGATGTGAGGATATCCATATGTTTCTCCCTGAAAAAAGTAGACTTACATCCAAATGATGCAGAAATAAAGTGGGATTAGTAATCTAGTGGAACAAATCTTCTGAACTTTAGATCAGCTGTTAAGAATGTGCCAGCTGAAAATCTTTCTTGGAAATTGCTCTAGAGATTGTTCTCTTAGCTGTATTTCTGTATAGCATTGGATAGATGGCAACTTGAAAACTTTCATGGGTGATTATTAGTGTCTTGTCACAGAACAGAATCAGTTTAACTGTATAAACTTGTCAGCAGTTGTTGCCACTCAGTACAGATAATCTGTCTTGGAGAACAGAAGTGATTTGAAAGCTATTTTTCTATGACAAATGGAAGTACTTCTTCAATAGAAACAGTGTGCTGTTTCTTTATACAAGCAGGTTGTTGCTACTCTCTTATCACCTTCAAAAAGGCAAAGCAGACTACGTAGAGTTGAAGTTGGTTTCAGTAAGAAAATTACCATGGTGGAATTCAGTGTCCTGGCTACTAAATTATTTTCAGGCTTGTTTAATGTTCCATTCACTGACCAGAGTCATTCATTCTTTTGGTTGTGTTGTAGTTAAGTTTGTGAGTGAATTTCATGACACTGCCTGCAATATATAAAACACTGTTATGCACATAAATGCAGCACTGTGATCTAATTTAAATAACTTTATTATTATTTAATATGTAATATATGTTAATACTTCAGTATGGAAAGAACCATGCACAACCTCTGACCGTCTGTTTTTCTACTATCAGGAATTTAAAAACATAGTTAACCACATGTATTTTACTTTTCCTATGAATCTATAGTCTTGTGTAGGATTTTTTTTAAGTTGAATTTTATAAGTATTTACTAAATATGCTATCACATATATGAACATTCTCATGCTCTTTTTCGTGTTTCTTCCCTTCTGATTGTAGTTCTAACTGGAAAACTGGGTGGAGAGACTTTGGTAAGCCAGGGATAATTTTTTCCAAACTCTTCCTTGAATCAAAATGCAAAATTGTAGATGTGAAATTTTTGTAAAGTGAACTGTGTCTGTGCAATTCTTCCACAACTCAGCATGCCAGCACTACTTCACTAACCAAAAACTATCTTTGAATTCAATTTCTGGTGCTGTATTTTGCTAATCAATATTCAAAATTTAAAAAATGTTTTAAAATCATTTTTTCATAGAGTTTCTTACGCTATTTTTCTTCAATACTAGCATTTAAAACTATACTGACCTAAAACAAAATTTATTTTTTGAACCTATTTGCCAATGATAATGAGGGAATGCCTCTGGGTTTTTTTTTTCCAATTCTGAATGAGAACCACCTGATACCCGGCATCGACAAAGTATACACCAAATACCCAGGTTTAAGCTTTAAAGAAAAACAGAAGTAAAGTCATATCTACCAAACAACCTTTTGATTATGGAAGAGCAGCTAAATCCAACCTCTCACCCAAAAGACAATTGATAGAGATTAAATTAAAAAGTAAGAGTTGTGGGTTTGCACACGTATTTTCCCAATAGATTTATGTGCAGAAGCGGAAAGGGGAGATTTGGTTTGCTCTGTCCTAATGTGTGTTTATGAGGAAAAGATCTGATAATTGAAAATACCTTACAGGTTTGAATTTCTTCTGACTTGGCTTGACCCTGATTAGTTTTTCCCTTCAGTACTACTATTAAGATGAAAATGTTGGTGCTTGGAGTTCTTTTTTAATACTTTCATTAATGAATTTCAAAATCAATTGATTTAGCCTGGTTTCACTTTTGTATTATACACACTCACTACTTCAGTCTGCCTTGGGGTCAAATGTTGGAAGAGATGGGGTAGGGAATGGTTTCTGTGTGTATGAAAAAGCATTAT
This sequence comes from Pseudoxyrhopus heterurus, assembly GCA_032468235.1. Lineage (NCBI taxonomy): Eukaryota > Metazoa > Chordata > Lepidosauria > Squamata > Pseudoxyrhopus > Pseudoxyrhopus heterurus. Next base: position 147,103 of record JANHJO010002982.1, read on the forward strand.
GGATTTGTACATTTTTATACTCTTCTGTAATATTTTTGAAATATTTTTGTTCTGCAGAAAAAAAGTGATGAAGCAATCAAAAGACCAATATATACAATATCAATGCTTTAGGGGAGGGTCATGAGACCTTCATTGGCCAATAGGTTAATTTAGTACAGCAATAAGCCAATTATGTTCTTTTTGTTTTTGTTTTCTGATTTTATTCCTCTTTTCCCCAAAAATGCTGTACTAGTTGAATGGAACTGCCAGTTTCTTTAATATAAGTGAGAACTGTGATGGGGGACATAAACAGTAATGTTAAGTTGTATTTGTGTTTACCTAAATGAGCAGTCAAAAGGCAAGTGCAATCAGCCAGAAATATGGAAAAATGTTGATCTAGAGGCATACTTGCATTTTATGTTTCTTGATGTGTAATCATATTGCCAAAGACAAACTCTTTCATCAGTTATTATTGTAAATAACACTCTCCCAAAACCTTCCATAAAGTTTCTGTGATGTATTGTCTTCCAGTTGCAATAAAAATTACCGAGTTGCATCAGTTGAATAACTGCAGTTATCGGTGTTTGCTGTTATTTATTTAAAACTGTACAATGCAATACTATTGAAGCAAGTATTTTATTGTGATGCTGTCTGAGGTGGGTTGTGTACTTGTAGATGTTCCATTACCAGACCAGGTAACATCATCAGTGCTAATGAATGTGAGGATTTGCTCCTTGTTTATATATAGTAGTTTGCTTTTCCAGTGTTGATGAGACTGGGCTTTTCTTCTCCATAGCATTGATAATGTTACTGAACCAGGTAATGAAACGTCTATAAGCAAACTGCCAAATTCAGAGAGTATCAAGGATTCCGTGAATGGAATTGAACCATGACTACAGATATTCTCTCCTATTGCAAGTACCCTACTTAATTTAAAATTACCCCAGTCTACTTTAAATAACTTACTCAGATACGGGTGACTTGAATAGAAAGGTCAATCCAGACTTCTCTTTTTTCTCAAGAAGGACTTTAAGGGGTCATTTTTTTCTCTTCTCAACAGCCTTGCCTATAGAAAAACTAGAAGAGGATTCAGGGATCAGGTTTCTATGTGAGAGAATAATGGGATTTGGAGAAGTGGAAGAAAGGAAGTCAGGCGTTTTTCTCCCATTTAGAATCTCTAAATACAGAAAAAAAATATAAACATTGATTAAACTCAGTGTTGTCTATATCAACTTCTGTTGTCTTAGTCCTTCTGTGAGTACCAAAGCACCCTTAAGAGGACACTGCTCATGCTGGGTATCCAAATAGCCATATTTTGGCAGTAGGATTTTCAGATTTAAAATGTAAAAATAAGTAAAGGAAATAGTTTATCTTTCTAATTCTAAGAAAAAGGAGTTGATGATATTACCCCTTTAATGACATTACCACATCACTGGAATATTTCTTGCTATCTGCTGGCTGTTTGATAAGCTAAATATGACCTCCAACCAGTGAAAATTTCCTATTCCTGCTTCATGTTACTAATAGTGCCTCTTTAATATTCTAAGGTTTTCCTGAACTAAATTTTCTATGTCAGGAATACAAACTTAGATCTCCATGCAAAGATAAAGCCATGTTCTAAAACAATTTTAGTTGTATACAGTATATATAACCTGCATGTTAAAAAATAACACCAATTATAAAATTGCACTTTCATAAGAAGCTGTATTCTTTCAGGTAAGACTTCCTCCAGCTTTTTGGGGAGGTGGGGGCACCTTCTTTACTCTGATAGGCAGCAGCTCTTATTACATTAACCTTTAAAATGAAAATTTCAAAGGCAGAAGTAGGAATGTTTAGTATACAAAAAGCATGCTATACCCCTGATCTACCTTCTTTCTCAAATTCAGCACATTTGCAATCCTGCCTACCGTATTTGGGCTGAGTCTAATAAGTCAGTGAAGTCATTGTTGGTAGGTGGAACCTGTGCAATATTTGATGCCTTTTAGCTATTGGAAAGGCTTAGGAGATATACCCTAAGATTGTTCCCAGTTAGTGCTGTAGATCACATCATGACCAGCTGTAAGTTGAGAGTATATTCCTGTCCAGTATCTGATTTTTTTAATATAAACAATGCTGCACTTAAATGGTTCGATGGCCTAGACCAGGGGTCCCCAACCAGCACCAGTCCGCACCATGCCAGAAACTGGGCAGTGCAAATGAAGACCCATCCGTGGGATGCAGGCAGCACAAAAAACCACAGCCAAAGCCTCTGGTCTGCGCAAAAACCTCTCCATGGAACTGGTCCCTGGTGCCCAAAAGGTTGGGGGCCATTGGCCTAGACATTGGTATTTGAACATAGATCTTTTTAACATTTATATTTTTTATGCTTTTCTAATCTAGGTGAAATGTTAATATATGTTGCTAGTCCATGTATGATATGCCATATGCTAAATAAATAATAATAATAACACTGGTGAAGCTATACCATTGTCCTGCCTGTGACATCAAGTACAGTAAGTACGTAAGTCTCTGCTAATACTGTAATCACCTTTTTAACATTGATTCTGGAATATACACAATTACCTCAACAATAAAACAGTGGTTTCTTTAACAGAGTCGATTAAAAGGCTAACAAAAGGCAGAGTTTAGTGATCCCATATTAAATTTGGCTTGTTACATGAATTACAAATCATATTATTATTTAATTTTTATCCTGCCTTTTTAAATGCAACTCAAGGCAGCCAACATACAAATACTTCTGCCTCCCATATTCCTCACAACTCTGTGAGGTGGGTTGGACTGAGGAAGAATCACTGACCCAAATTCACCCAATCAGTCTAGGCTGTGAAGTCAGGTGTGTCTCCAACAGAAAAGGTGTTTCAAAATTCATTAAGCCTGTAGGTTGCCCCAATAACATACTGTACTGTGCTTAGAATGCTGTGATTTCATATGCTTGCATGAGACATAATTTTAAAAGGATTTTATGCCAAAAAAAGAGGGAGAAACCTCATAAAAATACTAAATTCCCTCTACATGTACAATTAGATTCCTGGCAATTAAGTCCATTTATTCAAAATGGGAAGAAAAACTAAGCAAGGCTATGGACTTCACATTTCTATATATTCCTCTAAAAAGGAATCTGAAGGAGGTGGGTGGTTAAGAAATAGGAAATATATAAAAAGAAGTTGTTCACAAATAGATAAAGGTGAATTCTTAACAGCTTGCACATTTAATAGAGAATGGATGTCTTGGTAAAATCAATCCATATCACATAAGTATACAGCATGCCAACACTGACGCATGCAAAGACTTCACCTCTGCTCTCCTAGCAATATCAGCTGAAGCGGGTTCAAAAAATGGACCTAATCCCCAGCCCTAACAAGATCCAAGGGATACCATTGGTGCTGACATTGAAGTTGCTTCAAGATCCAGGAGAACAACAGCACCATGCTGTTCCCAGCTACCTTCCAGTATAATCACCTGCCAAGATGACAAAGCAATTTCAGTGCCAAATCCCAGCTGAAAGCCTAATTGAAATAGGTCACAACTAGTTTTTCATACATAGCAATAGCAATAGCACTTAGATTTATATACAGCTTCATAGTGCTGTACATCACTCTCTAAATTGTTTACAGAGTCAGCATATTACCCCCAACAATCTGAGTCTTTATTTTAGCAAACTTGGAAGGATGGGAAGCTGAGTCAACCTTGAGCCAGTCGGGATCGAACTACTGGCAGTGGGCAGAGTTAGCCTGAAATACTATATTCTAACCACTGTGCCACCAGAACGGTATGAGCTTGGGTTGTATAGGATCAGGAGAACACTTCATATGTATCTCCAGTTACAGGTCTGTGGGATGTTTGTAACCTACATAGTGGGATTGCAAAACTTTTGAACACCATTAGATGCCAGCAAAGACAAAATGAAAATTAAGTCCTTGTTGCCATCTGGATTTTTGCAGATGAGAAATGGTAGTCTTACCATGTGCATAGCTACAACATTATTCTAATTAGAAGAGAGGAACCTTTCTTAAAGTGACCAAAGGAGTTTATTGCTATAGTCAGAATTGCCAATTGCAGCTTCCATCTTCTATCTCACATGCCTAATCACTAAATGACTAAGTCATCTCTCAATATATTACATATTGATTGTTCTCAGAACCATGCGGGCCAAAATGAACTGCTTTTTATGTAATCAGTTCTTTCTATTTTCCATCTGAGGACAGAATGTTCTGTTCTAGCCAATTGTCAATCTCTATGCAAGAGAATGTGGGTCACACATTCCATCTTGTCACCACTGTCCCAGGAGCATTGTGGATAACAAATTGTTTATTCAGTCTTCTGACTAATCTCTGACTTGTAGAACAAGTGTCACTAGGAGATTTGCCAGCCCATATATTCTAAGGCAGGGGTCTCCAATCTTGGCAACGTAAAGACTTTGGCTGAGGAACTCTGGGAGTTGAAGTCCACAAGTCTTAATGTTGCCAAGGTTGGAGACCGCTGCTTTAAAGTGCTTATAGATCTTTTAGTTAATGTGGGGTTGTTTTAAACCAATCTAATAAGATTGTTAATTTTGGATACCTTGCTCCTGAAATACTATAAAGCTGTAAAAAAAGAGTGAATTCTGGTGAGATTTGGCAATCATAAACAAGATTTTGCCATATAAATGTTTCAGATTATCCTTTTATTTCATTTAGGATCTAATAGTGGATTTTAGAGGAACTTTGGGTCCTATGGCACCTGTAGGGTAAACATTTCAGATCAGCCATTATTGCCGACTGTCAGAATGGCCGCCTATTTTGTGTACTGTATAATCTTCCCTAAAACCAGATGGAGTTGTTTATTTATAGGGAGATGGATCATATATGAGGATCTCGTCTCCTCTAACTAGAGAATATCCAGGTCTCCTCTTCCAACATCTTTGCTTTAAAGAAAGCTCCCAAGAGAGCTAAAGTCGTTAGACATTAATATTCCAGCATTTCCAGATGGCCCTGTTTCCAGTCTCATCCTCTCAACGTATTTTGAGGTCCGCTTCTGCTGAGCTCAGAATGCTGAGAACAGGCAAAGGAAACCATGAAGCAGTCAAGGCTGCCTCCAGCCTAGGAGAAGGCAGTTACCTTAGGTCATTGTCCTACCCTTCAGCTACTGTATAGCAGCTCCTGATGAATTTTTTTTTAAATGCCCCTATTCTATACCAAAAAAGGAAAATTAAATTATTAGTCCTCGTTTTCAGTACATGCAGTATATGAATAGACATCAGTTGTAATAAAAACCCTGGGGTGATAAGTTGTATAGACCTCAGGCCTTATTGGAAGGCTGCGTTGGTGTCATGTCCCTGCAGTTTTGCAAGCATCGGCTTTTCACTAGAGCTATAATAACAGTTGTAGGTTGCAGGTGGAATATCTATGTGAATCGTGCGGAGAGATAGCAATGGCCCACGTGAGCTGAGAGGCAAGATAAAGCAAACTTTTAGCACATTGTGTTCATATAAACAGAGACAATCAAGCCCAGCAGTTTTTTTTACCAGCAGGGATGGTGAAATTGACCAGGAAGTGACTGGAAGAATCATTCACTAACATTGTTCTGAAATCCGCCAGAGAACTTCATGTTGAAGGAGCTGCAGTGGCTCAAGTGGTTAAAACACAGTATTGCAGTACTGCAGATCAGCAGTTTGGCTGATCGAATCCCACCAGCTCCAAGGTTGACTCAGCCTTCC
>JANHJO010002984.1:9218-21032 GCA_032468235.1 Pseudoxyrhopus heterurus
TGTCATTATACTTCATATACCTCATTCATGGGATGTGGCTAATAGCACGTATGTTGATATGTAAGGTATTCTCTAGATCAGAGAGCCTAGCAAAATTGGCCAGAATTGTCTTTACTATTAGCAAGTAAAGAGGCATTGGTACAACTATTCCTGATAACCTAGTCTAAACTTTATCTTCATAAATAAACCATTGTGTGAAAGCCAGTGAAGACCTGATTGTGCCGGCAGGCTTGGGAGTGAGGAAGTGTTTTAATTATGTCTTTTTATTCTGTTTTTATATTGTTTTTACTTTGTTTGATATATGTTGTACGCCGCCCTGAGTCCCTAGGGAGTAGGGCGGCATATAAATTGATTTAAATAAATAAATAAATAAATTGATCAAGCTCATAATGGCTAAAGAAATTGAATATCTATGGGGCTGGCTGGTTGCCTATAGCATATGGAACATTGCAAATTGGAATATGAATGCAATAAATTATAATAATTAATAAACTGGGGGAAAGTGTCTGAATCTAAGAAGAATGTAATAAATCTGAATGAATTTATAACATCTTGTGGAATGCAGGTAATGAATACATGCATGAAAATTAAGAGTTATGAATGAAAGATCTAAATGTATATGAGAAATATGAACTGACATGATGTTTGTTGTAGCTGCCTATGAAGGTAAGAATGCCTAGGTTGGTGATACTTGCAGTTTATGCTTCATTGACTGGAAACATTGTGCTACATCCTCAATGAATGTGTTCCAAGAGAATAAATATTCACTTACATGTCATGAATATATAAATTGAGGGAATGAAGTGAAAGTGTCTGGGCCATTTGCAAACCCCAAAGTGAATGAGACTAGTGGTTATTTACGGAACAATTGCTTGGAAAAAGTTTTGCTAAATGCAGAAACACCTGCAGTAAGAGAAAGTATGAATCATGTGACAAAACATTAGAGGAAAACTGCTGTCCCAACAGAATGAATTGAAAAAGGATGTGAGAGGAGAGGATCTGGAAATTGCTTGGAACAAAGTAAAACACTTACGTTACAAAGTGCCATTAAGTTATCTTAATGTGAAGTATGAAAAGTACATTTAATTAAATTATGAAAGAGACTGTAGGTGAGGAAAAATGTATGTAAGACAATGAAAATGCAAATAATGTAGACAAAGAGAACAAGGAATAGTAAAGATTAAGAGACAAAGAAAATACAAAGCAGTTTTGGTAGAAATAAAAATTATGGATTTTAAGTGGGTGAAGAGTGAAAACAATAAAATTCTGGTAGAGTGAATGAAATTAAAAATAAAAGTGGCAGGATGCTTCTAGGAATTTGCATGAATTTGCATGAAAATGTACTTTTAATAGATTAAGAACACGATTAAAAAATACTATAAATGTTAGTGCCCCAAAAAATTGACAAAAAGCAAATCATAAAAGTTGTAAGAATGTTGAAAAAAAAGGTTGTATTTGTAGATGGGGTAAGCAGAGAAATATTTAAAAACTGAGTGTTTGATGTGTGATTTAACACATGTGTGAAGACTATGTTCTTAATTATTGAAATGATGCTATTGTTCTACATTAATGGGAAGAAAACAGGGGTAAATGCAAAAACTATTTAACTGTGTCTTAGACATGTTTGACAGAATTCTGATTTAAAAAGTACAATAAAAGTCAATGAATAAAATTTGATAAGTTTGGTTCAGCTATAGATCGGTCAGAGAGTGCATGGACTATATTTTTACTCTTTAGGGGTTATTGAAAAATAAAATGAGAATATACTCCTTGACTTATGAAACCGTATGATAAAATTATTAAGCTTGAATTGTGGAATTATAGATTTTCACAAAGCATGCAGAACCCAAGTACTAAACATGTATAGCAAACCTGAACTATCTCTGTTCAAAGAAATCCATAGTGGAATGTTTTGCATGATTATAGATTTGACGATTGGTTGCTGAATGCAAAAAAATCTGTATATAATAGAAATAAAGCATGGTTGAAAATAAGAATGCTTAGAAAATGGTTCAATATTAAGCAGGCATTAAGACAAAGATATGTGATATCCACTTAATTGTTTAATATATTTATGGATTAATATATAGGTAGTCCTTGACTTACAAAAGTTCATTTAGTGACCGTTCAAAGTTATGACACTGAAAAAACAGACTTATGACCATTTTTCACACTTACGACCCTTGCAGCAGCCCCATGATCATGTGATCAAAATTCAGATACTTGGCAACTGGTTCATACTTATGACCATAGCTGTGTCCCAAGGTCATGTGATCATCTTTTCCAAAATCAATGGGGAAGCTGGATTCACTTAACCGTTTACCAACTTATCAACTGCAATGGCAAGAAAGGTCATAAAATGGGGCAAAACTCACTTAACAAATGTCTCAGCAACAGAAATGTTGGGCTCAACTGTGGTTGTAAATTAAGGGCTACCTGTATAAGGAAAGCTTATGATGATGTGTATTGAGGATATGAATATACACAGGTTTTTTTTTAATCAGATAATGCCATGTTGGCTGGTTGAGAACACAAATTATTTGCAAGAAATATAAGATAGATTGCATAATGCAACGTTAAGAATATGAATCTGAAAATCTGAGTATTGAACTCCAAGGCAATTGGTCTCAACAAACAGAAATGGTGAAAAACTAGAGCAAGTGAATGAATTTATGTTCCTTGATATATTAAACAGAGGAAACTGGATGGATAAATTTTAGAACATACAAATAAAGTTAAATATAGCAAGAATAAGATACTTAAGAAGTTGTCTGGTAAACGATGGTAGTAAAATAATTAATGGGTGCTGAGGAGTATGGTTTCAATACGAGAATGAGTCTCTGTACAGAGGAGTGTGGAGTTAGCCTTGAAAAGGGTTTTCAACCACCATTAACTGTCATTAAGCCCTCTTACCTCATGGTTTAGCCCTGAAAGAAGGGAATGAGGCAGAAAGTTAAGACTCCTCCCTTTTCATTTTCTTAGTATAAGAAGAGGGAGAGAAAATCTTTGTCAGACTTTCAAAGTTCTGTTGTTATAAAGATAAAGGTTCCCCTTGCACATATGTGCTAGTCATTCCCGACTCTAGGGGGCAGTGTTCATCTCCGTTTCAAAGCCGAAGAGCCAGCGCTGTCAGAAGACATCTCTATGGTCATGTGGCCGGCATGACTAAATGCCAAAGGTGCACGGAACACTGTTTCCTTCCCACCAAAGATGGTTCCTATTTTTCTACTTGCATTTTTACATGCTTTCGAACTGCTAAGTTGGCAGAAGCTGGGACAAGTAACGGGAGCTCACTACGTTATGTGGCACTAGGGATTCGAACCGCCAAACTGCTGACCTTTCTGATCAACAAGCTCAGTGTCTTAGCCACTGAGCCACCGTGTCCCACTTCTGTTGTTATACCCTGCAACAATAGAGTTACAATAGTCCTTGTGGAGCGCCTATCTAAAGGGTTGGCAGTCTAGTTCAGAAGAAATATGCTGAGGCAATCTATAAAGAATGAATGAGAAGTGAATTACAAAACACAAGGTGAATGAGTCAGGAGGAAGACTAGGAAAGATAAAGATGGATGGAATTGATGAAATCCTCAGCATGACAAAGAAAAAAAAAGATAGTGTATGTCTTTTGAAGAAGCAAGAATGGTAAGGACTGAAAGTTAGAGAAGTATAGTGAATGGTGAATAGTGGTGATGTAAACTGGGAATGTACAGCACTTTAAATCCAAAAGTTCCTTATCAGAGCAGCCCCTCTTTAAAGAAGCTGCATCTTTTCTTGGGCATATACAATAGTCATGCAATCCTAGGAAAATACATGTCTCAGTTAAACAGTGTGCATACCCTAATTCCAAAACATGATTTTGGCTGTAGACCACGGATGCAGTGCAGCTTTAATGTAAATAGATTAGTGTATATTTTCCTCTACCTCATTTTTAAAAACTATTTGGCTTACTATTTATCCTTTTCTGTGGAAAGTTATTTGGCTTACTATTTCTTAGCATTTTCTGCAGAGAATGAAAATAACAGATTGGTGGATATATATGTGCTACCATTTCTCAATTTCACAATACAAGATTGCCACCTGCTGAGTCTGTCAGTTTGTAAGATCATGCTTTTATTCTGACTCTGACAATATAGAAACTTATTGAAGGAAATGTCCTCTCGATTGCAAATAGGTAGTTATCAAATATAGCTACCATGTGGAAATTATATATTTCAAGAGTATCTAAATGATACAAAACCTTATCGGTTATCTATTCTTAGCATATCTATAATATGGTAAAAATTAAAGGTAATATAGATTTTAAGAATAATATAGATTTTAAGAGTCATTTGGTTACATATGCCATCTTGAGTTTGATGCAAAATTGTCTTCGAAAGTTCCTCTATAGATGTCATCATAGGAAGCCTTTTTCAGAAGAAAAATGACAGTTTTTCTTGGTTTACCTACAATATACTGAGTTATTAACATTTGTTGAAAAATCTTAAAAACAAGGGAAAACTTGGAGGAGGAGGATTTTACACATGCTCAATTCCTTGGACAAAAATAACTTTTACAAAACAAAGAACTGGTTTCAAAAAGGATGTATGTACTAGTAATGAACATCTTATTGCTAAGGTATATAAATTGTTATGGATGATGAATCGGGAAGATGAATATATTAAATACGATTAAATGAACAAAACATTTAGGGTATAATATAATGTCAAACAGATTTTGGAAATATGACCAACATGAGGGATAGTTTTTATTACAGTGAATCTGTAGAAGTAAAATGAAATATTGGGATCAGATAGATTTTCTTAATCCAGAAGACTCTTAAAAATAATGTATGATTGAAACCAGAAGTTTTCCTTTTAAGTTTAATGGAGAAACAGACTGAAAGAAAATATGGGACTTTATTTTTATGTGATATCTGCTGCAAAGGTTTTGTATGCAGAGATGGAAGATTGTACAAATTCCCACAAACAGACGCCCAATTTAGGAATCACCAAGGTCTATGACAATTCGCCACAGCCAACTCGCCATGGTCAACTTGCTACAGCCAATTCACTATGGCTATCTCGCCACAGTCAACTTGCCATGGCCAACTCACTTCAAGACAACTCACTACAGCTATCTCGCCACAGGACAATCCGGTAAAGGACAAGAGTTACACTAATATCAAAGAAATTGTGGAATAGAATTATTAAAGAAAGAATGCAAAAGGAAGGACAGAATGAAATGTGAATGGCAAAAATTAAAATAATTTTAATTTATTTTAAATAATTAAATATTAAATATTGTTAAATTGTCCCGCAGCAAGTTGTGTCATGGTGAGTTGGCTCTGATGAGTTAATCGGCTGCAGCAAACTGGCCATGGCAAATTGGCTATGGTGAATTGGCTGCAACAAGTTGGGTATGGCAAGTTCTCCCATTCCCACGCCAAGTCCACTTCCACCAGCACTGACAAGGCATGTCACTAGTATATAAAATGAGGCTCTCCCTTCTAGCACTGTTGTCACCTGGTTTGATAATAAAACCTCTGCAAGAAAACACCAAGCTCAGAGAGCACCAAGGACATCACCATTTGCGGAATTGTTATTATGATGCATTTGTGTTATCTATTTTATTTATTATTTCATTGTTAGACTGTGGGACCTATAGACTTAACTTGATATATATTGCTGTTATTATTTCATTATTAGACTGTGTGACTGTCTATTAGACTGTCTAAACTAATAAGTGTCTTTTTTGGAGTGTAAATGATTTCTGTGTTGCCAATGTGTTCAAGAACTCTACACAGAGATGGTGCAGGATTCCACAGATAATTTTGGAACAGAATAGGAGAACTCTCTAAGAGAGATATCTGTGTACCTCTTCTTTTCAAGTTGTGCTGAGCTGGGTTAGTCTTTCTTCCATCATTTTAAACCAAGCTCAAAAAGTAGGTCAAGAGGAAAATGCTTATCTGGATGTTGGTGTCCACTGGTATTCCCCTATACCGGGGGTGTAAACTCGTGGTGTCATGTTGTCATCACGTGATGTATCACGACTTTTCCTTCGCTAAACCGGGGGTAGGCATGGCCAGCGTGTGATGCATCCGGCCCGTGGGCCGCAAGTTTGACACCCCTGCCCTATACCATACTAGACTGCATCACAGAAAGTTTTCTCAAATATCTTCTGAAAAAGGTAGTAATGTTTTATTTCTCCTCTGTATCAGCTCCCTCTCAACCCTCACTCAAAGAAGTGTCATACTCTCTCTTTCACAGATGAGTTCTTAATCCACTTTCTTGCAGAAAACACTTAAGACAACTCGATTCTTTTTTTTTAATGGATCTTTCTTTTTATATGCATTTACACAAAACGTATTACATATACTGGAAGAACCCACAACATATATTATATCCATCAGTTGGGTCAGTCAAACTAATAACTTGTCTTGTGAAAAGAATACATATCCAAACCTAAAGATTTCCAGTAAGAATTTCATGTTAAGAAATAAAACATAGGTCAAATTCACTGAAAAGTTCAGCAGCAGAATGCAAATTTAAGAATAATCTTCACATATAGCTTGCCAGTCTATTCAGTTTATTTTTTTTAAAGAAAAATTAAAAAGCTGTATTTTTTTATGATACAAAAAGAATATCTCATTCCCAATATTGTATCTTGGGAATATATTTCTATCTTTCCCTAAGCTTAGGGAAAGATGGGTGTACACCTCTGGAAGCCAAAGAAACAAATCCACAAAGACCAAAATAGCAGCTTGTAGAATGTTTCTTTGATGAGACAGCATATCTTAACTATCCCTAAGCATCCACTAGAGTAAGTCCATCATAAAGGGCACGTTTCCACATGTAGTAAGTAGAGCGTGCTGTTAAGGGAAAGTGGGCTCTGAACTCCTTGTATGTTGGAAAGGTCTTTGATTCAAAACGTTGCTGGAGGAACAGCTTGGCCTGGGCTTTGAACTGAGCTGTGGCAATCACATCCATCACAAACATGCTGCTGTTGACTTCTTCAGACACTTGATAATCTGGATTTGCAGTGCTGCAGGGTTTTGGCATCTGCTTATCCACAGGCACTGGAGCAAACTCTTCGGGGTGTGTGGAATAGAATTTAAGTTCTGCCTTTCTATTAATCTCAGAAGATGTGGGAGTCTGTTGCAAATTTTGGGAAGCCACTGTTGAGGGGAGGCAATGCTCTTTGGTCTCAACACTTTTTTTCCTCCAAAACCAATAGCTTGTAGAAGAAATATTAGGATAATGCAAGCGAAACTTATAGAAAGGCATGTTCCATTGGCAAACACGTTTCCTGGCCAACTCACGAGCTTGCTTTTGCCAACTGTAGAGAGATTGCTTAACACCCATGAGAATTCGGGGTCCTGGATGTTGCCGATTGACCATCTTCATGTTAGGCAGGTTTCCTGACTTTAGTGACAGGTACAGATTCCTGGTCGGTTTCTGAGTTACAGAAAGAGGTTGGGGAGACTTGAAATTTGGATTCCCTTTGATGGCTTTTCTTCTCCAGTTATAATATGTTGATCTGGAGATGCCAGGAAAGCTACGTTTAAAGTTTCTGTATGGCACAAGACTATTCATGGAAATGCATTTTTCGAGATAAGACTTGGCTCCTTGCATGGAAGTTCCATTTTTGGTATGATTCAGGAAATTTTTTGAGCTCTCGCCTCCTTCGGATTTTGCTGCACTGTCTGGACTAGTGTGAAGCTTGTACATTTGAGGAGCCTTAGACAAGGCAACATCAGAAGAGGAAGAAACCTCACGGTTGTTCACACTTTGCATCTCGTGCTTCCAGGCATAGTAGGTGGAGCGAGAAATGTCTGGGAACAACTGTTTGAAGTGTTGAAGAGGAATAGTGGTACCTCCTTGAAAACAGGATTGCAAGAAGTATTTGGCTGCAAATCTGGCAGCTGCTTTCTGTCTATGCTCTCGTGACTGGCGTTTCCATCGATAGAAGGTGCTTTTGGTAATGCTGTATCTTTCACGTAGGTTAGAGTAAGTCATCTGGGGATCCTTGTTCAACAACTCCAGTGTCTTCACAGGCTGAACCTGAGGTTCTGGAATGGATGCTGTGGGTTCCAGCTCTTCCAGACCCATGACAGGGACAAAGTACTGAGCTTCAAAAACCTGGGAAGAAATCTGCTTCCCTGACCACATGATGTGAAGTGTGGAGATTTGCAAGTTACACGTTCTAGGTCGGATGAGTCGGTTGAAGTATGGCCGTATCTTAAGGTTGCTCATTGGGTAGATGGAATAAATGTTGCATTGTAGTACAGATGCCAGAGCGTACACATGCCACATGTTGACAAAGCTGCCAGGATAGCAACTGGCTTTAATGTCAGCATCAAACATACCCTCTATGGTAGCCAAAGATAAGATAGTCATCGCATAAGCTTCATCTGTACAAAGAGAATAACGAGCAGCTTGCAGCATCACCTTAGAATCAATCATGCCATTGAAATAGTACTGCTTGTGAAGCAACATCTCCACAACTGTGCGGACCTGTAACTCCAGAGTTAAGCTAGTGTTACCCCACAACAACACACTTGCTGCCTCAAACAAGTGGTTCCCCTTGCCTTTACAAATGAAAGGCAACATATTGCGAGGAGCATCTTCTGGGTAAAGACTTTTTGCTACACGGTCAACTTCCAGCTCTTCCTGCCTCCCACAATAGCTGGGTAGTGAAAAACAGGACAACGTCGTCCCACATATCACGGCTGCATGAATTAATTTCTCTGGCTCAGAGCATTCAGCTGCCTTCTGGAGCATCTGGAGCATGGACTGCACTAGTTGGTGGCGCTGGATCATTCTGAAATATAGAAAAGTTTGAAGAATTAGAATGTCATGTTTTGCACAGATTTTCCCTTCATGGCTCTGTGAACTACTTAGAGAGGCACAGTTATGCTGTTTTGTCTTGGCACATAACTATACTTCTTGAACATATCAAAAATCCATATATAATTAAAGGGAAAGTCCAAGCTAAGAGATGTTTTCGTGGAAACTGGTGCACAATCCTGTGGGTTAGAATACTGAATTAGACCTTATTCCCTAATAAATAGTCATAAGACTGCAGTATGGTTAATTTTGCATTGGACTGCACATTTTATAAAATTAAATTTAATCAAGTATGTACATTATCCCATTGTCTTACCCATTGTTAGCATATACCAAATTAAGCTCTAGTATTATCCATCTGAACCTACTTAGCAGACTTTGCCATTAAACAGAAGGATTAACGGTTGAAAATATGATCAGTGTAACCTGCTAAAATTCACTGAAGAGCACAGCAATACTAAAAGATAAATGTATGCTTTCTAAATGAAGAAATACTCATTCTGATGCTTACTTTTCATTATTTTAATACTACCCCTCACTAACTTTTGCTCTTTAAAGGACAGGTATTTGGTTTAAAGGCAGCTTGTTCATATGCTGTACTCTATCCAACAAAATCTCTCATCCTTTATTTATCCATTTTTTTCATTTGTCAAATATTTGCTTATATCCTTTAAAGAATGTTTTTTTTAAAATCTGTGTTGCACCCCTGTAGTTTTTATTCTTTCCAGCCAGCCAGATGCATTGCAAGCATTGCAACTGCTGATTCAAGGGCCCATATCTAGTAGACTGAAGAAGGCTGAGGTAATGCAATAGCAAACTGTTTTGCTTTAATTTGTCATAAATAATTCAGCACAAAATAGTTTATTTGTGTTTACATTTTACAGATTTATGTTCTAAATGTAACAGTACCTGGACTATGAGAGCTAGCTAGCTATTGTACAATTTGGTTGGCTTTGCAAATTCAAAAAAAAAGCAATGCAATAATGCAAGACTTAAGAGACCTCTTCTGGTGATTAAACAACATTGCATTTCTATACTGGCGTTTAGATAATTCACGAAGTGGTTTATAAAGTAAAAAATAAATACAAGAATTACTGCAAGATGAGAACGTTGCGGATATCACAAACACTTTGCAAAATTAGGAAATAAGTATTCCCTTTTACCAGGGAGGAGTCTTTCACTGAAAGCTCAGCAAGCTGAAGATACGGATGTGAAGTAAAATTGTGCTTCTGTTTTTCCTAGCTGAGATCGTTTATGTGGATTTAAAAAAAAAATTCTAATAGTATTTTTCAATAATCTGAGAAAGTTCTGAAAACACAAGACCGAAATGCCATTCTTCATGAACACTGCAAATTATAAGGCTTTTCTCATAAAGTTTATAGGATGTAGCACTGAGTTATATGGTAAAGGTATAGTATGCCTCACTTAATTTGAACACTTTAACAATGGGCAATATTCAATGTAATATATGTCCTTTACCATTCTTGCCACAGGACATATATTTTCCTATTCAAATTCCTGTAAGTGGGCAGACAGGAATAGCTTAATGCGAGGATGGAGAACAAATACATGTTCTCTCCCTTATATATCAAATTTTAAAAGGCATAAATGGTTGCAAATCTATCGTGGAAGCTCTTCTGAGTAGAAAAGAACCTGTCATGTCTTATTCAATTCTGTCTCCTTTTTCATGTATGAAATTCAGCTTTCCACATCTAGTCTCCCAAAGTTCCGCCATTCTAATTATATTTATCCAAACATGCTTGTTTGAAAATTTGAAATTTGCTGTTCATCATCTTTAGTAATTCTCTTTCAATGGTCTTCTCCTCACATGGTATATTTTTTTACTGTACACTTTGCACATTGTGCAGACCTTTTGTGTAGTACGTAATAGTATTTACAGTAGCTGAGCTTCACCATTTGCTTTCTAATAACTTAATCCTCCAGTAGTCCTTAAAAACTGCTGATCTTAAAAACTGCTGATCTGTTTAGAAAAGTAAGAAAAGGGGATCTCAGTATTGACATATATTTTCATGACTTTTCACAAAAAGTGCAAGTCTTAATCTGCTACATTTTGCCATTCCAATCATCTGTGTAACAAGATATTTTAAGCCTTACTATACAGATAAAAAATATAGAAGAACAAGATTTCATAGCTTCTGTTTTCTTCTTCAGGAAAGCACTTTAAAAGAACATATAAAAAGTATAGGTAGTCCTCAACTTATAACAGTTCCCTTAATTCAAACTTACAATGGCACTGAAAAAAGTGACTTATGACCGTTTTTCAGAGTTACAACCTTTGCAGCATCGCCATGATCATGTGATCAAAATTCAGATGTTTGGCAAGTGACATGTATTTATAACTGTTGCAGTGTCCTGGGATCATGTGATCCCCTTTTGCAACCTTCTGACAAGCAAAGTCAATGGGGAAGCCAGATTCATTTAACAATCAGGTGACTAACTTATCAACTGCAGTGATTCACTTAACAACTGTGGCAAGAAAAGTCATAAAATGGGGCAAAACTCACTTAACATCTCACTTAACAACAGAAATTCTGGGCTCAATTGTGGTCTTAAGTCGAGAACTACTTGTATTCTTCTCTTAGGATATCTAAAACCATCACTAAAACAGTGACAGAACCTTTCTCAAAAATGTTAACAAATGTTAAGCTCAAAGGGAAAAAATCTTGTGAAAACAAACTGAGATAGACATAGACAATATGGTGTCTTCATAATTTTTGGAATATAGCTCATACAATCTATTGTGTGAGTTAATAATGGAAAAGCACATTTGGCCTTAGTTTAAACCAGGGGTGTCAAACTTGATTTCATTGAGGGCCACATCAAGGTTGTGTTTGACCTCGGGGGGGCCAGTGTGGGCCTGGCCAGGGTGTGTGTGGCCAGCTTGACGTTACTCGTGTCAGGGGCATCTGTGGTGGCCCGAGTGCTCTGCCAGCGAAAATGGGCTCCCAAGCTCCATTTTCAGCCACAAT
>JANHJO010002984.1:40348-59496 GCA_032468235.1 Pseudoxyrhopus heterurus
TATGCTGACATTGTAAACCGCTTAGAGAGGGTTGCAAGCCCTGATAGGCGGTATATAAATACAAGTGCTATTGCTATATTGATATTATATGTAAATTACGCCATAGGTGGTCTGGACAGCTGCCCACTGCTCTGTATATCATTTTTATGATGTACAAATGATGATATTGTTTGAATTATGTGGTTGCATTTGAAAGTGAACATTTGTGCAGTAACTTAGCAATGAGGACCCAATGTAACGAAGTGCTATTATCCCTTGGCAACCATAATTGTGCAGTTGCTTACACTTGCATGAAATGTATTGAATAAAAGACCTTATTAACTGACAACGTTCAAAAAAAGTTATAGTAGGATTCCTTCTCTTGTGGCTTCTTATAGAAATCAGAACATGTTCCATTATTAGACACCACCAAATTTCTTATTAAACTCTAGTCATATTTGAAAAACATTGCTCTATTCAGAATTGAAAGATGATTTTGGAAAAAGCTGACTAGCCTAAAATGAAAAGTTGCAAATATTTCTTTTTCTAATAATTATTTACTATATTGTCACCACATAGGGACCTAGCTAGAATAATATAGCGATTAAAGAGCTGGACTTGGGAGATTTGGGTTCTGGTCTCTTCTTAAAATACAGAACTTACTGGGTAAGTATGGACAAGTCACTTTCTTAGCCAATTGGATTCTTGGGATGACATTTCTGGGAACTCCCGAAGGAAAAACTGTTGTCACCATCATCTTTCTAAACTGGAAGAGAAAGAAAACAATCCTCTTTTTCCTGAAGTGCTTCTAATGTAGCATTCTCAGCTAGGGTAATTTCCAGGATTTTTACCTAGATTGGGAGAAGCTATAGTAGAATGAAATTCTTGTCTTAAACATCAGAAGAAATCAGATCTGCGGGAAAAGTGTGTCATTACAATGGTCCTTCCATTTTTATAAAGCACATCCTGGGACAGATTGCGTGTGATAGAGAGCGAGAGAGTATATATATTAAATACGCTTATTTTGCAAATGTTCATGATCTTTTAGAGTTTTTGTTAAAATAAAAGACTGGAAATAAGCAATATGATCATTAGAAAGGGCAAGGTAGGCATGCCACTCATACTATTGTATGCCTGTGGTAATGGTTGTGCTGGTGATAGTCTCAGATGGATCATTTCAGAAAGAGGTAAATGACAACTTTGAATTAAAAGGTTATTTATTTCTTTACATGATTCAAGGAATGTGGTCTTCTCCTTTGTAATCTGGAGTTAACAGGTTCCTTTTTATTGAAATCAGTGGAAATAAGGGACCTGGCTAAAGGGAATAACAAACAAACAAACAAACAAACAAACAAACAAACAAACAAAAACTCTGTACTTCTTGTAGCAGGGGTGTCAAACTCAAGGCCCATGGGCCGGATCTGGGCCACGGGGTACTTAGATCCTGTGGGGCTGCTCTGGAAACAGCGAAGCACCGGCTAATGGTGCCTCTGCCACAAAAATGGAGCCCGTGGGCCATTTTTGCTGGCAGAGGGTCACAGGAGGCCATCTCAGGGGAAAACAGATCTTGGGAGACCGTTTTCCTTGGCCAAGTGCTTGGGCCACCACAGACACCCCTGGCCACTCCCTCTGGCCTACCCAAGGTCAAACACAACCCTGATGTGGCCCTCAATGAAATCGAGTTTGACACCCCTGTCTATAGGAACATAAGAAATTACCTTATCCTAAAATCAGATCTTTGGTTCATCCAGTTGAGCGCCGTTGGCTTTAACCAATAGGAGCTTTTTTTGTTCATCATTGTTCTCTTGGAGATGGCAGGAATCAAACCTCATATAAAATAGATGCTTTACCACTGAGTTGCCAGTTGTATTTTTCCTCCTTGCTGGGATAAGTTACAGTTTTTAGAAAGCTGCAAATGACATACTGTTTCACTTTCTTGTTTCCTTCACAGCTTTTCTCTATGGATTCAGTATTACCAGTATACAGACTTATCTGAAAAGATTGAAATGGGGCATTTGAATAGATGTACATAGGGTTCTGCTCTAAGGCTACAATCTGGGATACACGTGCTTGGAAGAAGTTCCTTTAATCTCTGTGCAGCTAGATACTGAATAAAGATGCACAGTATTTGGCTACAATTAATTCGATTTGTGAACAAACCATTGTTTGCAAAAATCAGAATCACATTTAATGGCATGCCAGGATTCCTGCTTCAGGCTGCCACAGTTCCCTTAGGGAAGAAAAAGGGTCACATTTTATTTGCATTTAAATGAAGCATGCATACAATTAAATTTTGCCTGGGGGCCATTAATACTGGAAATGTCCTAGAAGCAAAATAAAATAAAGATGTAGCAGCCAGATTAAGTGTCACATTGTGACCATTTTAACAATATTTCTACCCTGTGTACTGCTGACAGACAATTCTTTTAGTAAAGACCAAAGAGCAGACAATTCTTGTAGTAAAGATTAAAATCAAGTCATCAACATCTGGTCTTTTAGCAGAATGCAACCATGAGATGACCCCCCCACCATCTCCTCCCAAACTTCCTGTGATTACCAAAATATTTGAGCCTACTGTAGCTGCATTTTGCCCACTTGTCTCCCTGGCAGAAAAGTTGAAACTACAACTTTCAGAAATCCTTGATAGATATTAGCTATCTTTGTGCAATGATATGTGGGAATGATGCTGGAAGACAAGAGAAAAGCCTGAAACTAAACAATAGCCAGATAAGAGTCAGCTGAATCTGCAGAAGAAAGGAGGATGTGACAAATCTGAAGGAACCTTCCCCAGTTTCTTGGATTTAGAGATCTTGGTTGGGGATTTTATCGAGGAGATTAGCAAATTAAATTCCTTCTCACTCTCATTGTGTCAAGGATGCATAGATTTTTCTCATGGTTACTATTTTCACACTAAGACAATAATCTGTTTTATTTCCTTAGTGTATTCACATGAACTAAGATTACTAGTTTCATAGTTCTTTGCACCCAGGCTAAAACTTTTATACCTACCTTATAGTATTAAAAGGGACGGATTTACATTTTTCCATATTTAGTTGAAAATGTAGCAGAAAAAGGCTAATGCATCATACTTGCATCATTACACATCAATTGTGGTTTGCTGCTGTCCATGCCCATGCAAACCCTTTAAAATTCTTTATGGTTATTAAATATGGAAAATAGATATAGTCTTTCAGCATGTAATTTGTTTCCAGTGTTGCCCTTAGAACTAGAAACTCTGTTCATCCTACATTTGACAAATTACTGCTGCAATATTAGATGATACACTCATCTTAAGATAAACCCTTTGGTATTTTGTCTGTGCATGTTGAATGTCCTTGCTTTCGGAGTATTTTTCTAAACACAATAAAAATTCCCATTTCCCAAATTACCTTTAAAAAGATTATTTAGACATTCAGATTGCTGAAATTTATAGCAGGTCATAGATTCAGGAATTAATTGAAGGCATTTTAAAACAAAGATCCACAGGATCTGTTTTTTACATATTGTTTATTGCTGATGCTGCTGTGTTAGTAGTATTATTGTTAGAGTGCAAAAATATCAAAACTATTTATTTTTATTTATTTTATTTTAATAATATTTATATACCGCTCTCTCCCGAAGGACTCAGGGCAGTGTACAACAGTAAAATGACATTAAAAAACAATATAAAAACAAAAATTAAAAAACCCAATCACACCCTTTCAATTCAGTCCCAAGCCTGCCGGCACAACCAGGTCTTCACTGCCTTACGGAAGGGAAGGAGACTGGATATGGTCCTAATCTCCGGGGGAAGGCTGTTCCATAGAGTCGGAGCCGCAACAGAGAAGGCCCTACCCCGCGGGCCCGCCAGCCTACATTGTTTAGCCGACGGGACCCGCAGGAGGCCCACTCTGTGCGATCTAACCGGGCGCTGGGAGGCAAATGGTGGTAGAAGGCAGTCCCGCAGATAACCCAGCCCTGAGCCATGTAGTTGCAGCCTCTCCTGGGTTAGAAGTCCCTGGACTCAGTCATTCAAGTCCTAGTCATTTCACATTTGGACTATTGCAACAGGCACTACATGGGGCTACCCTTGAAGCTACAACTGGTGCAGAGAACAGCAGCATGGGCAGATTTGAGGCCCCAAGAGTAACCCATGTAACATCACTGTTCTGTCAGCTGCACTAGCTTCCAGTTTGCTTCTGGGTGCAATTCAAGGTCTTGGTAATCACTTTTAAAGTGCTTTATGGCATGGGTCCAGACTACCTGAGGGACCATCTCATCCCATTGGATTGGCCTGTCCCACCCATGCAGAGGAAACATGCTGTGGGCCCCATCAGCCTGAATCTTCTGGATGATGAGGTCCAGGAAAAGAATCTATTCTGCTGTTGCTCCTGCCTTTTGGAACATTTCGTCTCCCTGGAATGTGGTTGGCTCCAGGCCCTCCTGACCTTCCGTAAGAGCTTAAAAACCCAGGTCTTCCAGTTGGTTTGGGGCTCCAAAGGGGGAGCCTCACATTGGGGTGGTTGATAGATTAACAACAGATCCTACCTCCCCCCTGCTTATCCTATTCCTTCCCTCTCCACCTTTTAGCTAGGGCTATGTATTGTATTTTTGTAGTAGTTTGTTTATATAGTTTTATCTTTTTAATATTGTAAGTTACCCTTTGATAATATGAGTGGCCAATAAAGTTAATAAATAAATGGTTCCTATGGAGAATGTGTATTTTAAAGCTCTCCAGTTCTCTTCTTCTGGAAAAGTTTTATTCAGGCCTATTTCTGAAACAGATTTTGGTCTGAAGCAAATAATGGGGCAGAATTTCCATGAAAGTTTTGAATCTTGTGGGACCTTCTAGTTCTATATAACTTGTTAGTTATTTGATTTGTCTGTCTGTCTGTAAAGCATTTTGCAACTTGTTCTACATGATTCTTGCCTGTTGGGAGGTTATTGAAGGCACAATATTAGAAAGTTCATAAATAAGGTTACTGATTCCTGGCAAATTGTGCTCTTCTAATATGAAATATTAGCCCATTTTATTTCAGAGTGGCTTCTATAGTACTGATGGCTATTTAGAGTCTACCTCTAGAGTCACTGGTTTAAATAGCTTAAACAGAAGCTGCTATTGTTGGCCAGAAAACTCAGCTCCTGTACTCAGTGTGAAGAACCAATGTCTATACAGGATCAAGGAAAGACAGAACTCTTTTATTTCTGTACAGAAGAGGATGCCTCTGGCTTTCATATTCAAGGAGAGCACCAGAATCAGGCATTTATACAATTTATTACAAGAAATAAAAGAGAATTGCTAATTAGTTACAAAGTTATATGATGGTTACACATGTGCACAAAGCCATCCCAGAATACTTCATTATTTAATTTTGCTTCATTATCATATAAGTTGATTGCCTCTGAATGTGTTTTTCTCTATACTAATGATGAACTTTGCTTACCTCTAAGACCCTTGTCCGGAAATCCCTAACTACTGCTTAAGCTAAATATCATGTCACCTTCCTTGATGGTTCAAGATATCCTAGCCAAGCATCAAAGCTACAATCTGTTAGCTAGGCTATATAAGAAATGTTTGTGGTCAGTCTGTGGAATGTTTGTAGTCAACCATTCTAGCTGCCCCTCCACCCCGCCCCCCAGGTGTTAAAGAAGTGTCACTTCTATCAGGTAAAGGCACAACTTATAACTTTGGCTAATGTTAATTCATAGATTACAAAAAACTCTATTTATTTATTAATAAGCTAATAAGCCACCAGACTCTCAAACTGGAGGGTTGTCATAGATACAAGTTAAAGCTATATAACTTCCACTCATCTGATTCTACCATGTTATTATATCTATGGAAGCGAGCATTGCCTTCCTATCCACGAATCTAGCTGGCCACTAACAGCCATAGAACGGGGCTTTAATCTTATTCAACAGGGTTATGTAAGAAAACGTGAGACTGTTAAATGTCTACAAAATAAATGAAAAAGTTTGGAGCTTGGACTTCACATTTTACACTGTCCTTACACAACTAGTCCGGTAGAAGGAGCTCTAACTTCCTTCTCTCTGAAAACAGACCTATGTAAGACTTTCAGGAGCCTAATTTCCGGTTCCCTTTAGGATGGGAAATATCTTCCATTTGAGGGGCAAGAGAGGTAGAACTGCATAAAACTTGGTGAAAGAACACACAAAAGTTTGCTATTTTGTATCTTTTCTAACTGTCATTTCTAACATTTTAAAAAAGCAGGTCTCCAACGCTTCTTTAGTAGTTTGGTCTTTATGCCCCACCCCCCACCCCGAAAAAGACGCTGCTGCAGAAATGTGCTTCTTGGAGTTAAGGATATTTGGGAACGTTTTGTCATAATCTGTTCGTGCGGAAAAGGAGAAGAAAACCACGAAGTTAAAAGCAACGAAATGATTGTTCCTTTGTTCATTGATAAACATTTATTTTGGAAACCCCGTTCTAGTTTTTCCTAACGCAAATTTTCACAGGAAGTAACTGATAATCTGTTGCAGTAAAGAAAAAAAAAGACTAAAGCATTTGTGTTTCTGCATAGGTTTTTGTGGACTACAGGACATGTATTTCGTCATTCAAGCAGTGCTAACTGAAGCATTTCCGCCACTCTTCGACCCTCGAAGGACTTGAACTGTAATCCGGGACCGGAAGTATATATTAAATCCATGAAGACGGTCGTAAAACATTACTCTTAGCGATACAGACAGAAAATGAGAGTTGCAGTGGTAGAATTGCTGTACTTTGCAGTTCTTTGGTTATTCCTATTAAAATAACTCGGATATGGATATTTGGCCATCTTGGCCGTCTTTTTCTGTAGCTTTTAGTAACCGTGTGCTCACAACTCGTTTTTTCAGTGATGGCACCTATATAATCGCTATTTCTGACTTGCTAATGAATGACCCAAAGGAATAATGAATACTCATCAAAATCCCTGGATGGGGGTGGGACTAGAATCGAAACCTTGAAGGGACGGAAGACTTACAAGTCTTCCTTTATAGCGCGATCCCGAGTGGACTCTGGGAAGCCTTTTTTTTCTCTTTTTGCAAGGAAAGTCCGTTCATGGCTCCAGGGAAAACAGCTAGGAAAGCTGTCCGGTAAGTGCTTTAAATAGTCCACAATCGAGTACGGAAAAGGGAGCCACTGTTGGAGCTCCTTATGAACGGAGACGTCTATTGTCAGGGTTCCGGGGCCGAAAGGGTGGGTTGGGATAAGAGGCAATGGTGGATTTCAGTACTAGGCACTACAGTTCAGAAAAAGCAAAGAAAATAGTAGGTTTAAGGTTAGCCTTTAAGAAACGTACTCTTTTTCTGAGTTTCATATAAGGCTACATATTTCAAAAGTATGTCATGATAGGTATGTATAACTTTTTACATGCTGCCTATTCATATAAGTCAGTGTTTTTCAAACGTGGCAACTTTATATTGCCTTCTTTGATAAAGTGACTAAATGAGTGGATGAGGGAAATCCTGATGATATAGTTTACTTGGACTAAACCAAGGAAGGAAGCAGTGGGGTACCTCAAGGTTCTGTCTTGGGCAAGTGCTCTTCAACATCTTCATAAATGATCTAGATGAGGGGATAGAAGGGGAACTCATCAAACAACACCAAATCAGCATTTTGGAAGACAGTGTCAAGATTCAGAAGGAACTTGAAAGACTCGAGCATTGGGCCCTATCCAACAAGATGCTGTTTAGTGGTGAGAAAGAACAAGGTCCTGCCTAGGCAGGAAAACCCAAATGTGCAGGTATAGAATAGGCAGTACTATGGCTCAACTGTAGTAACTGTGAGAGGGATCTTAGTGTCCCTTGGTGGCCCATCACTTAAATATGAGCCAACAATGTGCTGCAGCTGTCAAAAGAGCCAATGCAGTCCTAGACATCAAGATCATGAGCAGTGATAATACAGCTCTATACTGAGTTAGTGAGGCCCACACTTGGAATACTGTATCCAGTTCTGGTTGCCATGGTACAAAAAAGACCTTGAGACTCTCAAAAGAGTGCAGAGAAGTGCAACAAAGATGACAAGGGGTCTAGAGGCTAAACCGTATGATAAACGGTTAAGGGAAGTAGGTATGTCTAGCCTAACGAAGAGAAGAATTGGGGGTGACACGATAGCTGTCTTCTGGTACTTGAAGAGCTGTCATAGGAGGAGGAAGTCAACTTATTCTCCAAAACATCAGGGCAGGATAAGAAGCAATGGGTGGAAGCTCATTAAAGAGAGATCCAGTCAGGAACTAAGTAGAAATTTCCTGACATTGTGAGTGCTGGAGGTCTTCAAGAAAAGATTGGACAACCATTTGTCGGGGATGTAATAAAGTTTCCTGCCTTGGGCAGGGGGTTGGACTAAAAGACCTCCAAGGTCCTTCCAGACTTATGACTTTGAGATGTGCAGACTTCAGCTCCCAGAATTCCCCAGCCAGCATGCTGGTTAGGGAATCTGAAAATTGAATCTTAGAACTTGCCAAGTTTGAAAATGATTAATATAGGTGATTTATAATTAATAGAATATAATACAGATTAGAAACATCATCTCAGCACTGGACAACCAACTTTCATTCATGAATTGTTGTTCCAGATTGATTACAGGAAAGGGTCAGTCTGACCTGCAGAGAGGCAGGCTATTCCAGAAGCCAAGAGCTATGACTGAGAATGCTTGTTTGCAGTTTCCACTTTCATCACATTCCAAAATTAGGTGGGGGAGGAAGAGAGATCCACAGAGCACCTTCTGCCCAGAATGAATTGCAAGAGGAGATTCTGCCTGGAGCAGAACAAGAACCCAAGCCATTAAGACCTTAATAATTAATAATCAACATGAAGCAAATTTGGAAGTCCACTGGTAGGCAGTACAGTAACACCAGAAAATTGGTGTTATTCTACAATGAGCGGTTGTTTTTATTTTATTTTTTTCAGGCTGCAGAAAAAAATCACCAAACTTTTGTAATCAACAGGCAATTTATTTGAGTGGACTTTTCCCACCGTTGTTTTCCACTGAACCTCATCAAATTCTCCTGATTTCAAAACTGCGCATTCTGAGTCAATATGAAGGCTGCTGCATTTTGCACCAGGCGCACCTTCCAAATCTTCTTCAAGGGCAGGCCCATGTAAAGCAAATTGCAGCAAGCTAGGCAGCAAATAAGGAAGGCATGAGTCCTTGACTTACAACCACAATTGAGCACAAAATTTCCATTGTTAAGCAAGGCAGTTAAAAGAGTTTTGTCCCATTTTAGAACCTTTTTTGCCACAGGCGTTAAGTGAATCAGTGCAGTTGTTAAGTGAATCATGTGACCAATTAAGCAAATCTGGCTCCCCAATGGACTTTGCTTATCATAAGCTAGTTGGGAAGGTTACAAATGGCGATTGATCACATGACCCTGAGACATGACAACTGTCATAAGTACATGCCAGTTGCCAAGTGCACAAACTTTGATCACGTAAGCATGGTGATACTGCAATGGTAGTAAATGTGAAAACCAGTCACAAGTCACTTTTTTCAGTGTTGTTGTGTTGTTGTAACTTCAAATAGTCACTAAACAAATGGTGGTAAGTCAAGGACTACCTATATGCATCACTGCTGTGATTCTTCCCAGCCTATTGTTCTCCACCTGTGTTTGATTAAAGTATAGGCAGGAGGAGAGCCCTTCTGGGCCTAGGTTTGGCTGATGTAGGAGGGAGGACTCCATGCATGCATCAATACATATGGAAGAGCTCTTCCATATCAAGTGTTTGGGGGGGGGGGAGGATTAATTGCCGACAGTCCACCCTGTATGATACAGTTCTGCATTTATATATGATCTGTACATTTGGAGGCCTGCTCCAAGCTGGCCAAATATTTGGTCTTTGTGGAAGCTGTTTGGTTTGCAGACAGAGTTCTATCTCAGGGGTCTCCAACCCTCGGTCTGTTGAGGCCATGCAAACAAGCGAAGCCCCATCCACGGGATGCAGGCAACACGTGAAACCACGCCCCTTCCAGTCCATAGAAAAACCTCTCTCAATGGAACCGGTCCCTGGTCCCCAAAAGGTTGGGGGGCCAGTTCTACATAATATATATCTCAAACAAAAGTGCAGCTATTCTGTGCCCAGTGTTGAAGTAAAATTTAGATATTAGTCTCATTGGCCTCACACTTGCCAAGATATCTGGGACCCTTCTATTGTTCTAGTGAGATTTTTTTTTTCCAAATTTCAATCAGCTTAAACATGCGTTGAGTGGAATGGGGGGGTTAGCAGTGTCATTTCCATTTTAATAGTTCAGCTTTAAAACTTTTCTTGTCTTTTTATCTTTCTCCTAGGCCCCAGCTGGATCGCCAATTCCTCCACCGATTCCTAAAGATCCAGACAATTTTATTTCCTACCTTCACCTCTAAGAATGTGCTGATGTTTCTAACCTTGCTTGTAGTTGCTTTGTTAAGTAAGCAAACAATTTTCTAAGACAAATCATTTTGTATGTTTCTTTTTGCCATAATGCAGGATTATTCTCTCTTTTTACTGATATATCTTTGGAGCTTATGCTTTTAAAAATGTCTCTCCTATCTCTCCTAGCTCAACTGATCATTTACCAGGTGGGATTGATTCCCAGTCAATATTTCTCAGTTCTGGGAAAGAAAGATCTTTATGAGTTCAATAAGGTGACAGCAGTTGCTCTGATTCTCATTATACTCAACTCTTTGGTAAGAGAGGTTTTTTTCTTATGAGGGGAGGGAAAGGTTGGGAACACAAATGGAATACACATATAAAGTCTTATTTTAGATGTTAAAGAATGGTTTCAAGAGATGGGCATTCTGTCAGGCTTTGAAATGTCTATATATTGCAGGAATGAGAAAATGGAGCATGACGCTTTTATATAATCTAAATTCAGTGAACATGATAAAAATTCAGCTTGGTATATATTAATATTCTCCATTGGGATA
Organism: Pseudoxyrhopus heterurus; assembly: GCA_032468235.1. Classification (NCBI taxonomy): domain Eukaryota; kingdom Metazoa; phylum Chordata; class Lepidosauria; order Squamata; genus Pseudoxyrhopus; species Pseudoxyrhopus heterurus. The sequence goes on from JANHJO010002984.1 coordinate 51,211, forward strand.
TTACCTGGATCTGCTTTTGTTTCTTTGACAGTTTACTATTGTTTTTATTATTGTTGATACTGGGCTGGAGGGTCAGTTAATTTCATTTATAAAATAATAAAATTTAATAAAATAAAAAAAACCCGAACTAGAACACACATGAGGCTGAACATACATACATAGGCTGCAGAAAGCCAGATGACCACTAGAGAGTAGCAGAGAAATATAGGCTTTATGTATCCTTACTCAGGTCCTTTGCATCTTCCTTCTCATATAGGCTTACTCTAAAAGTGTTCATCCTAAATCTCAAACAGCATAACGCAGTTGATTATTTCAATATGTTGATAGATGAAAGGTCACTACAAAATAAATCATTTCTCCATATTAATATCTACTTAATTCTAGATCACTAGCTATAATGAAAATTGATCTGCTGTATGAGCAATGTACATAATTGCAAATCAGTTGCCTTGAGCATAACTCAGACCGCCTGCCATGATTGGGACATGCAAACTGGTATAAATATTTTTTTTAAAATATCTCAGCTCTGCACTCTAATATGTTATACTGGAGGGGCCAATCTACCAAAAAGGGAAGAGAATGAGACTAGTATGCCTGAACAGGAGCAGACATAGATACGTACAGATCCAAACTGGGTTGTGTTGCTTTCAGCTTTATATTACTCCTTATATAAATTAGACAGAAATATATAAAAAAGTTCTTTGGCTGCATTTGTTCTGTAATATGCATCGGATTAAATCTGACATGTTGCGAGTAGACCAAAACAACCAGTTGCCTATGCATTAAGGAATTAAAGAATATTCCTTATATTATTCTTATAGAATATTCCAAATAGTCCTTTGTCCAAGATAAAAAAAATGTATAAACAACAATGTTCAAATTGTTCATTTTAGCCTATCTCAATGTTCGAAGACTTTTCCCACAACTTTTGGAAAGAATTGTAGGGTCCAAAAGTGTACATTTGTATTTTGTTTTTAAATTACTCAGAAAAGTTACTAAGGCTGGAGTTGCTTCAAGCTGTAACTGGCTTCTAAAACAAGGGAGTAAAATATACATCGTATGGGTTCTAATATTTTTCTTACACTTTTACTAGCCAGGGCCTTACATGTGTGTGCAGCAGAAACCATGAGATGGTCTTTATATGCTCTGCTTTCTATTATATGATTTCTGGAGCTTAGGAAGAGCTGTGTCCATCTGCTTCTCTCCACAGATATCCAGTGGGAGATTTTTCTGGATAGTTTTTCTCCACAACCCTGGCTTTATATGTCCACTTTTTAAAACCTGATTTTTCTTTTACCGGTTTCTCTCTGTATCCCAAATTTGGTCCTGTCTGTTCTGTTTTTAAAGTATGCTAATGAACAGACAGATCGGGTCCCAACTCTTTTTCATAATTTCTTTCCAACAGTCCATTGGATCAGAAATAATAAAAATAATCTTTACAGTCTGTTTCAGAAAATGTGGCTATTTGCTCCCTAAATATCCTAAACAACATGTTGTATCTCCCCATGTTTGATCTTCAGTGCTCTCTCTCTCTCTCTGTGTCTCTCTCTCAGCTGAAGAGTTTAGACCAGTTTATCTGCAATCTGATGTATGTCAGCTGGAGAAAGAGTCTCACTGAATACCTCCATGGTTACTACTTTCAGGGCCAGGAGTATTATACTCTGAATGTTCTACATGAGGAAATTGATAATCCGTAAGTGGCTAATCATTTTCAGTGCCGTTCTAGCTATTGTTATAGATGTTTGTGCATCTAGACTTTATTCCAGGTCTGGCTTATATGTGCATATGTTTTTGTCATCTCAGTGTCCATGGGCACTTATTCATAGTCACAGGGAGTTCATTTAATTTTTATTCTATCACCCGCTAGGGGTTACTGTATACTAGTACTACAGTATATTTCAATCTAAAATGCACCAGTCAAATTGATGTTTTGCTCAAATGGAAATACTTCCTTGATAGAATGTTTGAGCTAATATATAATAAGTATAATAACTTATAGGTAGTTGCATTCAGAATTAAGGCATTCTGTGTCAAACTAGGTTTCTGATTTTAAAAATATATGACATTATTAAATAAAATAAAAAGTCTTATGCACCTCAAATATTAACATAGATTAGCATATGTATTACGATTTTGTGGAGTATATCCAGTTTACCAGCTAAAGAGAATATACCCTTGGAAAGAAATTGTGTGGATATAGTCTCCAACCTGATGCCCAGAAGTACCAGTAGCAGCACACCCATTACCAGCAGGGTCTCTGCAGATCTCCCTTCTTCATGTTTAAATTTTCTTTTAATTTAAAAAAATGGGAAGCTTGTACATTCTTTATATTCTATGTAACACTTACCGGCATAATCCTTTATTTCCAAGGCTGCCTCTCCAATAGTCCCTCGGGATAGGGCGGTATATAAGTCCCTCGGGATAGGGCGGTATAGAAATATTATTAAAATAAAATAAATAAATAGCCTCCTCACATTCCTTGATAAATACAGGTATTTCTCAACTTATGACCAAAATTCCCATTAACTGTGGTTGTTAGTTGTTGTGGTCATTAAGCGAGATTACAGAATGGGTTTGGTCGCTGGCATTTATTTATTTACCTTATTTGTTAACATTCCCTCACTTTGTTCTGTGTAGTGTACAACAAAGAAAAACCTGAGAAAAAAATAATATAACAAAAACATTTTACACAAAATGTCACAAAATATAAAAACATATCTACAGATAAACACCCATAACCAATCAATTCAAAACCTGATGGAATAGGAAGTTCTTAATGATCTTCTAGAATAGAAAAAGAGAAGGAGCTGCCTGAACCTGCAGGGAAGCCATAGTACATCCAGTCCCATGAGCCCTACCAGGGAAAGTGATTTTCAGCAGGCCCCCTCGGGATGAAAAGACCAGCCAAGTGGAGTGAGTTGGGAAAGCAAGGCCCCAGGGAATGCTGTGGGAACATAAGTGATCATTACCACTTTGAATTGGACCCATAAATTAAGAGAATTGATAATTAATATTGATATATAACTTAAAAGAGAAACTGTTGATGTATGTTACTATTTTAATATAAGGCATGTTTACTCAGAAGTATGTTTCATCACAGATAAAGGGGCATAAAACTAGCTGAACAAGACTTTCTCCATAATACTAGAATTGGATAGCAAAGAACAATTAACCATGTAGTTAGGTAATTTTGTGAATGACATCTAAAACATCATTAATGGTAGGGTCGCAAAGGAGATACAACTATACCAGGGCTTTATTTGAGATAGCTAAACCAGGTTTATCAAATCAATTAATTTTCTCTTAATTAAGGGAATATTACTTTTTCAATAAAAGGGAATATAGCTCAGGACTCAGCAAAAAAATAGTTTAAAACATTCTTTTTTTGTTATAAAATAAGAATATAAAATATTTTATAATAGTTAAAAATGGGAGGCTGTTGAAAAGTCTTAAGAGAATAACATAATCTTTTTAATTATACTAGTGTACCATTCATATAAATGTTCCTTTAGTGAATTGTTGTTTTTAAAAAAGTCTGATATTTATAACTGCAAGTATGTAAGAAGAGTTTGTTGTGAAAATCCGTTACCAGTTTATCATTCCAAATCTAATATTGCTATGGGTGCATTTCTAAAACAGTACAAACAAAACTATGAAAACCCAGAACTTTGTTTTACTTCCTAAAAAATAATGCTGACTGCAATAAAGTGGTTAGCTTTTAGAACATATTTGTTCTATCTTCTTAAAAGTTTTTATCTATTTTTCCATTACATGTGAATTGGAGCTTCCTCAGTTCATTTCTGATGTATGTTATCTGAGCAGCTGATGAGAAGTTAAAAGAATAAACACTAAAACAATAGAAATCAGGACAAAAACTTATTTCCTTTATAACTGGCTTCTGCCAGGGAAGATTGTTTTCTGCCCCAAATACTGCTCATGAAGCTATGAAAATAATTTATTGGAATATCTGCAATATCTGAGGAAAGAGATAAGAGAATTTCCTAAAAGATATCATTTGGTGAAGTGATGTTCTTGCCATGAGATAATTATGACCTACCAAGTCACTGTTTTCAGCTACCCAAAGCCATGGTTTGTAGAATAAGCTTTAGTGGCTGGGTTTTCACAGCATAATAAGCCAAAAACCAAAGATTGCAAACTACGATGGCTGAATTCTTACAGAACAAACCAAATCAGAAAAAAACCTGAGTTTTTTGCAATATTTGATCCAATACATAAACATCTATGATGGGGCAGTTGATGTCATTCCAGGTTTTAACAGACACCACCATGTTCTTACTCAATAAGATAGTCCTTGATCTACGGCCATAACTGAACCCAAAATTTCCATTGCTAAATCAAGGTAGTTGTTAAGTGAATTTTGTCCCATTTTATGACCCTTTTTTGGTTAAGCGAATCACTGTAGTTGTTAAATGAATCATGCGGGGGTTAAGGGAATCTGACTTCCCCCATTAACTTTACTTGTCAGAAGCTGGCTAGAAAGGTTACAAATCGTGATCACATGATCCCAGGACACTGCAGTTTTGATAAATACAAATGCCAAGTGCCTCAATTTTGATCATCTAACCATGGGATGCTGCAATGGTCGTATATGTGAAAACTGATCATAAGTCACTTTTTTCAGTGCCATTGTAACTTTCAATGGTCACTAATCAAATAGTTGTAAATTGAGGAACACCTGTAGTGGTTTGCCTGGTGCAAATATTTATTCACTATTCACTGGAATAGTGAATGACTCATTTTGTTAATAACGCATTAACTTTTCTCCTTTGCTGTTCTTGTCACAGAGGTATATGTCAAGGTAATATCTCTCTTTATTGCACAATTGTTTAGAGACCAGAGAATCAGTCAAGATGTGGAGAGATTCTGCAAACAGCTGAGCTCCATGGCCAGTAAGCTGATCATCTCACCCTTCACCCTTGCTTATTACACCTATCAATGTTTTTACAGGTAGGAAAGTGATTCCTATAATGAAGAACCTGCTTGCAGTGAGTCCTGTCACATAGGGATTTTCCCCTGCTCTAGCTACTGGATCCCCACACCTCTCTGATAGTTGTATGATACTGATGTCAGTCCAGGATTGGCTCATTGCAAGCAGCAAAGCAAACAAACAATTTCACCCACAATCTCGTGCCTGTCCTGCAATCTCTGGAAACTATCTTTTCTTCCCTTTTCCCTTCTTGATTGAAACATGCCTTCAAGCGTGTTTCTCCTCTGGTTCATTACAGATATATGGGCCCTGCACACCAGCTCACAGTTCACAGTCATTCAACAGTGATAGATTGCACCTGAAAGCCATTGCAATCTTCATTTGGTCAGGACAAAGCAGAGAAAAGCAAGGCTAGGATTACAGTGTGTTGTGGAATGGGTTATAAATCAAACTGGACATGTTTAAATAGGCTATAATATTGTCCATTCACCTAGTGATAGTAGCATGGAGAGGATGAAAATGCTCTAAAACTAAATAATCCCTCTCAGCTTGTATGTCCTTGAAATGAAGAGATTTAAACTCTAAAAAGTGCTGATTGGAAATTGTTGGTCACACATCTAGACAGTACCCAGTACCTAGAACACTGGGATCTCAGGAAGAAATAACAATAGCACTTAAACTTATATACTGCTTCACAGTGCTTTACAGCCCTCTCTAAGCAGTTTACAGAGTCAGCATATTGCCTCCAACAATCTGGGTCCTCATTTTACTGACCTTGAAAGGATGGAAGGCTGAGTCAACCTTGAGCCTGTGAGAATTGAACTGCCAAATTGCAGGCAGCCAGCAGTCAGCAGAAGTAGCCTGCAATACTGCATTCTAACCACAGTACCACCACGGCTCTTCTACCCAAAAGTGACTCTGGGCAGCACACAACATTGAATATATTTACGGTATAGCACCATGGCAGTGAATGCCTGCCTCTTGGGACCCACCAAGTGAGGTTCCCTGACAGGACCTAGAGCACGTCTTTTCTGTTAGATCTGATGGGATGGAGGAGATATAATTGGGGAGAGGCAATCCCTCAGATAACCTGGTCCCAGGCCATGAAGTGCTTTAAAGTTTTAAACCAATATCTTGCATTGGTCCTGGATGCAAATTTGCAAGTAATGCAGCTTGTGGAGCAAAGATGTAATGTGTTGCCCTAAAGGCACATATAACTTACTTTGCACCAGTTGAAATTTCTGAATACTCTTCAAGGGCAGCTGCATATAGAGTGCATTACAATAGTCCCATCAGGAAATGACTAGGGCATGAGTGACATTGAGCAAAGCCCCCAATCCAGGAACTGGCACAGGTTGTGTACAACAGAAAGCTGTTCAGGGGGTCTTCCTAACCTCTCTTCAAGCAGGAATTGTGAATCCAGGACTTCCAGATTGTGAAACCCCAGTTTTATCCCTGTCCCCTTAATATACTCAAAATGTGGTAAGATAGCTTGTCTTTCCCTTAGCCAAGTCAGTAGTACCTGAACTTTTGCTTTCAATTCTATGGCACACCAGTGGTGCTACTATTTTTTTTTTTAGCTTTTAACTATTTTATTAAAATATAATCAACATATGCAAACCAAATCACAATCCATGCACGATACCTATCAAACCTTTCTTGCTTTTGCCCAGATTGTGATGTAATTAGTGAGGTGGTGGATTCCCAGGAGGGTGGGGGTGTATTCCCAGAAAGTAAGAGGCAACTCGACCCAGATATTTTTTGTGGGAGGAAGAGTGAAAACAACTCTTCCCTAACAGCTCTCAGAGTGTATTATAGATGCAGATAGTAGAATCTTTAGTGTCTATGGGTTCAGGGTCTAGGATTTTGTCTATGAGTATGAAATAATATAATTGGCAGAATTATCATCTGTTATTCTTGGTTTTGGGCCTGACACAGATGGACAAAGGGAAATGAGAGATCTAGATTGAAAAAGTCTTCCTTCTTACATGGACTGTAGATGGATCCCCATTTGAAATAGCAGCTATACCCTTTGTGCATGGTGGTCCTCATCTGTCTTGTCTAACTGAGATATGCTCTGCCCACTTCACTTGTTTTATGTTGTCCAATCAGCAGACACCAAGAAGTGGAAAGGACAGTACGGTGAAGAACATGATTGGCGTCTTGATATAATCAGCCATGAAGGTGAATGAGCAGTTGTGTGCAGATTGGGGAACTAAATATTATTTATAAACATACATTCAATGGAGCCATCTAGTCAGATTTTCATTTACAATGCTGGTTGATGTACAGATATATATGACCCAGGTCCAAATTTATTTCCAACTATTTTTCTCATCCATCACTATGACTCGGCTTTGTTGGCACAAACTAATTGGAGTTATATTTATGAGGATTGGAAGGGGACCACTATGCTGACCTGCATCATTGATCTCCTGCAAAATCTTGCTGTACTCTGGGAGGACACGACATACACACCTATGCATATCTTCAGTCTCAGGAGATCTGCAGTAAAAAGCATTATCAAATGAATTATGGATGGTTCCCATGTTGCTTGAAACATTCAGATTAAAGTTCAGATTAAAAATGATTCCCGGTGATCCATGGGCACATCTATATTATTTTCCTCATTGTAATATAAATGTGGTTTGTTTCTGGGTGATTGTTTGTTAGTTGATAGAGACACACACAGATAAGTTTTTAAATGATTTTTGTAGAACGTTTCATATCCCTAAGGCACAATTTGAATTCTTGATTTCTTTCTTCCTGTCTCATCTTCTTAATCAAAACACAACAGCACTTTTGATCTGACATTTTAAAATATTATAATATGAAGCATATTATTCATAAGTCATTATGAACGAGACATTGAACAAAAGCCATTAAGTTCCCACATGATGATTTTCTTTAAATTGCAGAATTTAAAGAAAAGTTTTAGTGATATTGTCCCCAATATATTTCTTAGCATAACAACATGGTTGTCTTTTTCCTTGATAATCCAAATGTCCCAGGATAAAATACACATTCCCTTCAAACTATCAACCACAAAATTTTGCTTCCCTTAGCATTAATATTTCACATACTGCTTTGTAGAACTGTGTACTTTTAATATGTAACATGCAGTCCTATGTATTTTCTTTTAACTCAGAAATAAGTTTTCTCCTACAATACACAGGGGAAGAATCTGCATAATTCCTACTTCATACGATGGGTAACAAGCAATACTATCTCATAAATTTTAATAGAAAGAGGACAATTTTTGAGTGTGGAAAAGCTTTGTTGGAAGAAATATCCTTCTGGGTTCTGCTCCAAGTGGGAAGAAAGACACTGGAAACATG
>JANHJO010002984.1:59596-81986 GCA_032468235.1 Pseudoxyrhopus heterurus
GAGATGAGCACCGCCCCCTAGAGTCGGGAACGACTAGCACAGATGTGCGAGGGGAACCTTTACCTTTACCTTTACTGTATTCTAACCACTGCACCACCATGGTTCTTACCTTTAACTCTTTATTTATCAGACCAACCTTTTCCAGTAGAGTTTTGTAGCCTTGTAGCCATCAGGGTTACTAGGGAAGGAAAATCGGGGGAGATGATTACAAGATACAGTTGGAGACTATCAAAACTCTACTGGAAAAGGTTGATCTGGTAGATAAGTAGTTTAAGGTACAAGTACAAATTATGTAGGAAGGATAGATTTAAGAATGTTATAGACTGTTTGGCTTTTATACATGAGAAACAAAGATTGTGTGGGAGGAAAGGGGAAGGACTGGAAAGAGCAAGTATGGTATGTGTCTTGTCAATTTAAAAGGCTTACATGGTTTCCAAGACTGATGTGTTTATGATATTCTTCCTGGTTCTCTATGCTTATTTCCAATGATTTTTCAAAATGCTATTTTTGCCTACAGCATGTCTTCAGATAGGATATGTTTACAACTCAGTGAATAACAAATGGCAGCATTAGAAAAGAATGAGAAAGAGTGGAATGGAATGGAAGCTCACACTTGATGCTTCTAGTTTAGGAACAAAGTGAGCATCAAAAAAATTAATTGGCAATTATGCAAAGAGCATTTGTCAACATCTACTTATCCCAGATAGCCCCCTATCTTGGATAGCTGAAACCATATTGCAATAGTGCTCAAATGTTGCAGTGTTTCCGAATACAGTTGAAAGTGATGAATTTGGGTAAGCCTCTCACAGGTTCAGGCAACATTACAGTTCTTCACACAGTAGATTTATAGGATGCTATGAAAAGTCAGTAAAATGCTATTTTATTTAATCTTATTGTATTTTCAATGCCATGGAGGGAAGTAGCTTTAATGAATTTTCAGCATCAGGTTCAAAAATATTTTGACCACCATTTGCTTCTTTTGAGCAAATGGGATAAGAAAAGAATAGAAAGTTTTCAAAATAATACAGTTGTATAGTTGGAGAGTCTCAGTTTGGTAGAACTCCATAGAGTACCAGTTCAACTTCATTTAATGGCATTTAATCTATTTAATATTGCCTGCTCAAGATCCATCTTTTACTACTTTTGAAAGGAGAATTATCACTAGCAAACCTCAATTAAGTCATAAGGCAGGGAGTGCAGCAGGTAACTAACTAATTGTCTGGCCACAGGTTCCATGTCATAATATATTGAATTCATGAGGAATTCTCCTAGTTTAAAATGGGTGGCGGGAGTTGGGGGCAGTATATGCTATGCTATATATTGATGTTAGGGAGACTGTTGTTGCTGAAAACCTAATTTCTCTTCAATGACCATGGTGGCTGTGAATTGTAATTCATTTGAACAGTCACTACCCTACCCTACAGTATTTGTAATGCTCTTTGATTAAAGGTAACTCTCACTTAACAAGGATAATTGGAACCGGAATTTCCATTGCTGTCATAAATTTATTATGCAGTCATAAATTTTGATGTCACATGATTGCACTGCCTAGCAACAAGCCATCCTGGTAGTCCCTGTTTATCATTAAGCAAACTGAAATCATTAAATGAGGACTTCATGTGATTGCAACTTTCAACTTCCTGCATTCTTTCCCATGGACTTTGTTGAGGAAACTGGCAGGTAATGTTGCAAATTGCAATTACATGACCACAGGACACTGTGATGATTGGAAATCTGAACTGGTTACCAAGTACTAGGATCATGAGACCACGGGATGCTGTGATGGCCAGAACTTTGAGGACCAGCTGTAACTACCACTTGTTCAGGACTCTTACAAGGTTGAACAGTCATTGAACAAGTAATCATTAACTGAAGACCATTTGCATATGATTAGTGTAACAGCTATGACACTAATAACTGCTGCCCATTTACAATGTTTAAAAATAACCCTCCTACGAATAGATTTGCTAACCTCTCTGCTTTTCTCTCTTTTAGCACTGGCTGGCTGGGTCCTCTAAGCATCTTTGGCTATTTTATCATTGGAACAATTGTTAACAAGTTCCTAATGAGTCCCATTATTTCAAAACTGGTGCTCCAGGAAAAGCTTGAAGGTGATTTCAGGTGAATTTATTGAGCAGATCTTATTAGTTGGTTCACATCTAAAATGACTTGTGGTGCTGTTTGCCAATATATTAATACATCAACTTAGTTGTGATATGTTGAAAAATTCTTGAAATAAAACTATTTGGAGGTGAGGTACCAATTCAAGTGGCTAAGAAATAGATCAGAGATTTTTTTTTTCATGCCTCTTGCTAAGATGCTGCACAATCCTTGTACCTATTCCTGTCCTTCTGACAGGACCTGTAACATTATGTTGTAGGATAATTATGAAGGTGGCTTTTCTGAAATTCTGATCGTTTCATCTAAGAAATTGTCACACACTGAAGAAAATGTTTTCCTTCTTTCCAACAGGTTTAAGCATATGCAGCTGCGGGTGAATGCTGAATCTGTTGCCTTCTACAGGTAAAATATGTTTCCCTTTTTTTAGTATCTCCTTTCAGTCTTCAAAAGCAAGAAAATTGTATATTCCATTTTTATGGATAATACATATTTCATATACAGTAAATGGAATTTCATGAATTGTCACTTTAACCCAAATTATTTTCTTGTCTCTTCATATTGAATTATTTTCTCCCTTTTTTTCAAATGTAAGCTTTCTTTTCTTAAGTTATATATGTATACATAGATAACCATCACTGTATTCTTTTTTGGGTGTACAGTATTGTACTGAATGCAGGAAGAAGATAAAAAATAGTAAACCAAGGTTTGCTATTTCCTTTCCTGATAAGGAAATTTCCTTTCCTTTCCTTTCCTGATAAGGAAAGGAAAAATACACCTACAATTAGTTTATACCAACTATATATCTTTTTATATCTTTCTGTCCTTGTTTCTACCATAAATGAATTCTACTTCTACTTCTTAAATGTGTCATCTCTTTCTTTTTGAGGCTCAGATCAATTTCATCCAACCATGAGTGACCAGGTTACATGTCAATCAATAACTTTCAGACAAATTTTAACAAAAACAGTTGAACTTCCTATTCATCCATTTGGTAGTCATCAGCTCCCTGTCTTGACTTATTAGGATTTCTAATTATGGGCAGTTTTGTAAATATATTCAGTCCAACTATTATCCTTTCAAAATTCAGTGACGAAAGATCTGCGGTGAGTTAATCATACTGAGGCTTTGTGAATGAGGCATGCTTATATGCTTCTTATGTATTATGTGCATAGAGGCTGAAAATGTGCGGTGCTTTCAGTCATTTGTTTTGAATTTTTTCCTCAAAGTGCAGAAACAAATTTAAATGTCTCCTCTTGCATCACAGGAAATTAATTCAGAAGTAAGGGACCCAATAGAGAATCAAGGTTTTTTCCTGTCTGTATTCAATACTGTTTTTTTCAGTTACTCAATTCATATGGCAGGTAGAAATTTTGAAAGCAAAAAGTTCTTCTGCATAAGAAGTATGTGTAAATTACACTAGAGGGACATTTTGGTGGAAGGACAAGGAAAAGGGCCGCAGATCAAAATAGGAGGAACAGACATGGCCCATCTGGCTTTCTGCTTTTTGCCACATGAGGTCACTAGTGGCAGTGTTTCAATGTGGTTTGAGTATAAATGCTCCCTGGGGATGATGGGAAGCTGAAACTGAAGTAGTTTAGTGATACTCTGAATTACAACAGCAAACGGGGCTCCTTTTTGTATTTTTTTAACTATGGCGTTGCCCGCATGCTAGGGGACTTCTAAGTCCATATATATTAAAATTGCTAAACCGCAGATTTAATAGGTTTTATGAACTCAGTTCATGAAAATATATGGAGAATTGCCCTATGTTTTTGCTAATGCTACATTTGGTTTCCTGGCCCATAAAACTAAGTTTGCAGAAAGGACCACTATACCTGACCAATCATCTCCTTTTGTTTTGTTGTTTGCAGAGCTGGGGAAGTTGAACACATGCGAACCAACTACAAGCTTCAAAATCTTTTAAAGACGCAGAGGGAACTGATGGGAAAGGAACTATGGCTATATAGTAAGGGGAAGCATTTTATTGTCTTAACTTGTACATTGATTAAAGTAGCTTCACTAGGGAGAAACTTTAAATCATGCATGTGGGAAATATTTTGAGGACAAAATATTTCAAACAGTAAAGAATTCAAGCATCAGCTAATTCTGAAACAAGATGAATTCCATGGCTGTCCAGATGCAAGTGGAGATACTTGGGTTCTGTACTTGAAAGATGACAGTCTTTAGGGTGAGTGTTAAAGCAGGATACAGCTTTAATGTTTTTGAACAAAGTAATCAGCACTTGGATTTTAATGGGATTTTCTGTTTCTATTAAAAGGACATTCCCAGTGTTTTGCTATTCAGAATAATGGACAGATGTATCTGTACTGTAGAAATGTATTTTCCTAAATATCAGAATCTAGTTTGGATAAGGGATATTTCTTCCGGGTTAAAACGAGCACAATGTCATTATATATATATAATGTTTGATCATGGCTATAAGTGGGTCAAACTGTATTCATAGACTGCCTTATCAAAGTCTAATTAGCCTTTGATTATACAGTCATTTTGTTTCTTGAATAACTGCAAATCAGCTACATGATTTGTGCAACATACAACATGCTATTTAAAAAGCACAGTAAGAACTGGAGACATACATTATAAGAACGACATTGAACCAAAAATATTTGCTTTGGTCCACACTGCTAAAGCAATCTTGTTGATATAGAAACATTCCCTACTTTGCAAATATAAAGATCATTTTCAATCTAATTTCAGCTAAAGTGCAGGTGATGAATGACTAAATGTAGTGCTCTACAATAAACTTTGTGCCCATGTGGGGAAAAAAATTGTATCTTTCTGCACTTGAGCCCAGTATGGCAAGACTTGGATCCTGTTCAAAAACTCCCTTCTACTGACTATATCATGCTGATATGTTTTTGTTCAGTTGGGATCAACACCTTTGACTATTTGGGCAGCATCCTGAGCTACGTGATGATTGCCATTCCTATATTTAATGGAGTATATGATGATCTGAATCCCACAGAATTGAGCTCCTTAGTTAGCAAGGTGAGTTTTTGCAAATTCTTTGGAATGAAAGATCCTGTTTAGAAAGATGGTCTTAGAAGTTCTTTGGTTGGGCTGTTTACTGTTGGCTTGTTTGGCAATTTCTTGATTGGGGTACTGTTTACTTGATTGTTGATCTTATGTTAATCTTTGAGTTAATCTATGCTCATCTGGGTGCTGATTGCTGGTGGGGAGATATTCACCATAATAAAAAAAGTCCAATTAGAGAACACTCACAGGATCATCAACAACATCTTCAAGAAATCCAGTTTACCAGAGAAAAAGAAAACAAATTGCTATCTTATTTTGGATCAAATGCAAAGACCCAGCTTCTTTGAGAAGCTCATAATATTAAGAAAGTGGAAGAAAGAAGAGGACAACTGGCAGGTGAGTGAAATTGGGCAGCAATGGGTGCACCGTTGGAAGACCTGAAGGACCTGCTAGGGAACAGATCATCCTGAAGAAAGTCTACGTGGTTGCTAAGAGTTGACATCAATTTGATGGCACATAAGCAGTATATAAATATAAGTCCTGCAACTGAAATTGTTGATGCTATTAATCTATTCAATATCTCCTCTGTGATTTCACTGTCTTATATATTTTGACACTGTCTCCTGCATGAAGGCTAGGAACTTCATCTACTTTTAGAAGGATGTGAAAAGTTGAGATACCCAGGTTGCTGAACTTTGCAATTTATATCAGGTTCTGCAAGAACATCCCAGAGCGTTAACTTATGATTATTTTTCCATAATGCTGCTGTTATTCTCTTTTTCTTTGAAAGTCACAATATTTTCAAAATACTCCATTTCCAACTTCATAAGAAGAAATGAGAAATGTGAATCAAGCTCTAGCTTCTCTGAGGCTAATCTATATATTTCAGTCCATAATGTATCATGAATTTTAAAATGTTTTACAAAAATGAAAATAAGTATTAGATGGAAGAATCCAGTACTCCTGTGTTAGGGATGTTATTGCTTATTAACCAAGGAGAAGCCTAGAATGTACTAAATAAGAGCCCCAGTCTTTCCTGCCATAGGATACTTGTTGTTTCTACATACTGCTGACTGTTAGGATCTAACTGGCTTGTCATAACAGCATTCAAGTTGGCATATTTATTGCTTCACCTGTCATGGGATGAGTGCTGTCTTTCTGAAAAGGAAGGATCACTGAAATCACTTTTTCAAGGCAAGTTGCCAGAACTAAATTCCTGCTTGATAGAAATCAATCTAAAAATAATTGGGCATATATTCTTTATTATGTAATGAACATATTTGGAAGAGGAAGGAGATTTTCAAGGTTTTCAAGGCAACCTATATATGGCAAAATGCATTTCTATTTTTCTGTGTGAGATGTATGACAAATTCTATAAGCAGCAGAAGAGTCAGAAATGATCAAGGAACAATTTCTTAGCATCAGGATAATGTAATTAGAGTTGCCCTTCTCTTGTGGACCGTTTTCTATCTTGGCCTAACTCTATTTTCATGTGATTTTGCTTTGCAGAATGCCTTTGTCTCAATTTACTTGATTCATTGTTTCAGCGTCCTAATTGATCTCTCTACCACAGTGTCCGACGTAGCTGGCTACACTCACAGGTATGTTATTCTCTGGGTTTGGGAAGCACTCAGATAGCATGGAAGCTTCTGGATCTCTAACTCTGAAGGGCAAAGGAACTATTTGTTTCAGATTTTTGTCAGTTCAAGGACTACACCAGGGTTTGAGGGCCTCGTTTCAAAGATGAACAGAACCAGATCTTCTTTTGGAATGAGAGTTTAATAGTTTGAAGAGATGAAATGAAATGGGTGTCTTAAATATCTGATTTTGCTACATAGGCTATAAAAAAGGTGGGGGTCGGAAAGGCAGAGTTTTCACTCTTCTCACTTTGAGGCCACAAAAGTGGGGCTGTCATAGACTCTCTTCTAAGATGCCTTTTTAAAGGGAAAAAAATAACAAGGCAACCTCTTTTTTTCCCTCTTGAGACCTAAAATGCTTACCATCTAATTCAGCATGCTGGTTCTGTGAAGAGAAGTTTTTTCCACGGACTGGAGGGGGCATGGTTTTGTGTAATGCCTGCATCCCGCAGATGGGGCTTCACTTGTTTGCATGGCCCAGTGCTGGTCCATGGCCCGAGCATTGAGGACCCCTTCTCTAACAGAAGTGGTAGATACAGCAGAGTAAAAAATCTTGTTTTCATCTTCTAAAGTGGTTAATTTCAACTGGCACTTCTCTTAGGCTACAGGGCATTCAATTTGAAGAGCATTTCAGGTGGACCCTAGAACTCTACAAACATTAACCACTCTGATATATCTAAACATATATGACCTCTTCCTCTTTTCAGCAAATATTTTCTTAACCTTTGGGAAAATCATATAATGTAAGCCTTTTTCTTTCATCTCCTTTCCTAATCACTGGCTTTTGTAGAATTGGAGAGTTGCAGGAAGTATTGCTGAACCTTTCCAAGAAGCAAAATCATAGTGAATCACAAGACAAATGGGACTTTGACAGGTACGTAACTATAGGATATGGGATGGCAATTTGGTGTTTATGCCATGGTGCTCCTTGGTTATTTGGGTTATCAAATTATAGGTAAATATCTTGGCCATACCTGTGGAAAAATATTCCAGTTTATCCTTCTGTGATGGTTTGCCAGGGAAATAATTCTGGAAAATTCTAAGGATAATATAGGAAGTCAGGGATGTAAAAATCTATAGTATACCAGGTCAGATGGTAAGAACCTAGTATTAGGCCGAGGCCTTCTTTCACCTGTTATATGATTCTTTTTATGAATTCGAGAAACCAGAGATACCTACTTTATGCCAGGTGCTTAAAAATGCTAGGTGGCTCCCAATCATGTTTCTGGGTAAAAAATAAATTTGGGGGGTGGGGGTGGATAATTAGTGACGATGGAGTGGGAGAAGTCTTTTTATCTATCCCCCTTTCTTTTAACTGTAGAAATTCTTGTAAGAATAGAAAGAGGGGATATGGCACTCCATTTGTGGAATTCCCCCCCCCCCCCAAGAGGCTTGATTGTTATCCATACTGGTATCATTTCAGCACCTGGTAAAATCCATTCTATTTTTCAAACTAGCAATTCACTTTATTTTAATTCATATTGTTTCTTTTTTGAATGACCTAATTTACTGCATATGGTGTTTTTGTTTGATCTTTTATTCGCTATCTGTCTTTATTCAGATTGTAATTTTTTTAGTGTTTTGTCGTAAAACAGCCACAGAAACAGAGCTATTGAGCAATTTAAACATTTAAAATAATAAATAAATCAGGGCACACACATACACACCAATGCTAAGTGGAACCTGAGAGCTGTAGCACTTGGTGCTGACAAGGATTTGGACAAGAAGTATAGGGAGTGAAAAAGAGATGGGACAACACACTTTGACCTTTATACAGAGGCTGCCAGGCCCTGATCTAAATTCCCAAAGATTTCTCAGGCTTCTCAATGGGTTGGGGGAACATATGGATACCTGAGGAGTTTTATGAATTCCGACACCAAGAAGTTTTAAAAGCTCTGCACATTTTAGCAGCAACAGCAGACGCCCAGAATGGCTGACTGTTGAGAAGTGCCTGTAACAAAATATTTGGAGTGGGGCTGCCCTTGTTTCTTTTGGGCTACACAAGATATTATCATTAAAGTGCTAAAATATATATAGACTGCACTCTCTTTCTATGAACCATGCACATACTATCTGTCCTTAACTTATCTTTCCTCTCTTTTTATGGGGGCTTGATGTCTTCAGCATTTCTAAAGAGAAGAGGATTTCAAACGACACCGCTTTTGTTCTGGAGCATGTTTCCCTTGCTGCTCCTTCCAAGAAGCTGCTTATCAAGGACCTAAACATGAGAGTCACACAAGGGAACAATCTCCTGATTATTGGGAATACAGGCACAGGAAAGACATCTTTGTTGCGTATTCTCGGAGGCCTATGGAAGTGCAAGCAGGGTGAGTGCCCCAACTTCCCAGAAAATGGTGTCCTTTCAGCAAGTTGGTCCTTCATAACCTGGCTAATGGGATAAAAGTTGAATTTAGATTATTCAAAAATGTAAACATACATTTGATGCCATCCAGAGGTGTTAGGCTACAAATGTTCAGAGTGTAGTCATTGATAGTAGTTTTAATTCCACCCCTCCTCAACTTAAGGGTGCCAAGTTGGAGAAGGTTGTTTATAGAAATTGCAGACTTCACTGAATTAGGAAGACCTTTCAGAACTTGCCCAGTTCCTGAATTCAATGGAATCCTTGCTGCTCTCTGATGTTGGTTGTTTGCTTACAGACATTTCTTTACCCAACTAGGTAATATCAGTGCTAGTGAGTGTGCGGTTTATTCCCTGTTTATATACAGTAGCTTGTCACTGGGGTGTCATTTCCTCCTTGATAGTTCCTTGATTAGGGTATTGTTTTCTGCTTGTTGCTTATCTGAGTGTAGGCTGCTGGAGAAGATGTATTCTAGTCTTATTGTTTTCTCCTTCGTTTTTTTATTTTTTATTGATATATAAATGTACTTTATATCTATGTGTCTGTTGTGATGGCTGATTTGTCTGAATACCACAGCTTCCAGAAATTTCCTAGTATGTTTGGATTTAGCTTGGTGTACGATCTTCACAGTTTCCCAGTTGAAACTATTATTAAATCCATCCATGAGTTGGGAGATTAAGAAGTTTTCGTTGTGTTTTCTGATGTTGATGTTTATGAATGCACTCAATCTTCTGCCTGTCTGTTCTACATAGTGGCTGTTACAGTCTTCATACTACCGTGTTTCTTTTGACCCCTGAAATAAGCACTTGGCCTTAGTTTCGGGGAGGTGTTTTTTTGGGGGGAGTGCAGGAGGATCACCTCCTTGAGGTGCAGGAAGGGCTGCCTCCTGTGCTGGCCACGCCTACCCCTTCACTGGGGCTTACTTTTGGGGTAGGGCGTATATTAGCCCCGCAAAAAAATTAGGCTTCGGCTTATTTTTGAGGTGGGCCATATTGTCGGAGAAACAGGGTATATGTTGTAGATGACTTTTATTTTTCCTTCTTGGTCTACTAGGTCTTTTGTTTTACTTAAGATGTTTTAGGTTATTAATATGTTGTGTGTGTGTATGTATGTTGAAAGAGTGCCTTGATTTATTTCATTTATAAAATTTGCTTATTCTTCATTATGAACGCAATAATCTCAAAAGGGAAGAAACTAAACAGGCTTGAAGGCACAGGTCTCTCACATCTTAAAACCAAAAACAAACAGAGCAATGAAAAGCACAACAGTACAAATTTTGTTAAATTCCTGGGTAAACCCATATGTTTCCAGTTGACATTGAAAGTTTACAATGCTTTGTGTGAGCTGAAGCAGAAATATTGTACATCCAGAGATCCTATATCAAAAATTCCCTTCTTAAATTGCCACACGATGAACCCCTGGCAAGTGTGACAAGCTAAAGATCAACTTCCTGCAGCTATTAAAAAAACCAGGCCAATACATAAGATGATCCCTCATACATGCAGACCGTAAATAGGATAGATCTTTTGATTTTGAATTTTTACAATTGGAAGTGTTGATTCATTGCTTTGCTTTTTTTATTTTTATTTTTTCTGCTGGATTTGTGCAGGGGAAGTACATATGCTGACTTCCTTTGGCCCCCATGGAGTAGTGATCATACCTCAGCGTCCTTTCTTCACAGATGGAACACTGCGGGAACAGGTGAGTCATGTTAGTATCAGGTTGTCAGAGTGGTTAGATTTCCTGCATGCTCCAGAATTACTTTATGTTCAATACATAATTCTAGGAACCCTACTTGGTTTAATTATTAAAAGTTCCTTAAGGGAGGGGAAATGCTGCTTAACTCTGGCTCCTTTATGTTTGTGAAGTATCTCATTTGGAATTTGTGTCTGCTTTATTTGATTTAGATTATATACCCTCTAAAGGAAATCTATCCAGATTCTGGTGAGTGGGAATTGCATTGGAGAGTACCATGGTGTATCTTTTCTTAATTATATATGCCTTCAATTCATGAACTAGCAGTACATATACTGTATGTGGATTAATTCTTTGTAGTTTTACTACTTCTTTTGCAAAATATTGATTAGGATCTTCATTGAAAGCTGTTTAATATATTTAGGGCTATGAGGTGTCACTCCATATGCATGTTTGGTCTTATGCTATATAGCCAAAGAAAACTTTCAATGGATTATATGTGAATTGTGGTCAGATCTTGTTCAAAGAAGTCAGCGTAAATTTATTCCATGGATATGAGTTTGATGCCTTTCAAAATGTTCTGAATGATTATGTGTTGAAAATCCTTCTCACTGATTATATAGCTTAGAGTTGATGGCAGTCTCATTCCAAATCAACCACAGAGCTACTATTTATTACATATGTAGATATCTGTCCTCTGAATGTACCATTTTAACTTAATTTTTAAAAATTTAATATTTTTTAAATGTGTAGAATTCTTCTTCCAGGAAAAGTGGTTGAAACACCACTCTACTTTTACAAGCCCCAAATCAATCCATGGAAGTATGATGGGGATAGTCTAAACTTAGAGGAGACAATTGAGTTTGGGCAGAAAAAGCAAAGTTGGTAAATACAACTTTGATAAAGAGGTAAAATGAAAGGCCTTCCTAAGAGATATAAATTCAATGTGCGTGTGTGGCGCACGTGTTGTGCATAAATCCAGGAAAGAAGTTTTTATCCAAAGAAGTTTGGATAAAAAGGATGGGGATGATAGCACCCTCTTATCAAAATAAGGTATTGTGAGTCTTAATGAATGGCCTCTAAGGCAATTTGACTCCCCTAAATCAGTTCCTCACCCTCTCCTGCTCCTCCCTCATTTTATTGGGTATCTCTGATATGTTTCTGGTAATGTCTGTAACCGCATGGTTTTATTTGGCAACTAAATGTGGAACATGACCCCACTGAAAACCTTTCCACCCTGAGGAAATATGAGGTGATGTGAATGTTTTGCTGGTAGCCAACCATCTGTCATAGCTCACTGTTGTATGCATATCATTGTCAATTATAAATCCAAAGGGTGGACTAGAATGTTTATAAAAGCCATGAGAATAATCAAACAGTTCTGATTTTGTTATGATAGATAACAACTTCTAGGTTCTCACCAAATCAAGTGGGATTTATCAGTGAAAGGGTTGTTTAAAATCAATCTCTAAAGTTCTTGGTGAAAGGTCATCTAAATAAAAACGATGCTTGATTAATAAACAACTGTACTCTACTTTCAGATAGTTTGGAAAGTCCTGTTAATGTAAATCTAATAAAAGTTGGAGGTTACTTTATGGGACTGAAAGTTATTTTACTTGGCTTCTGTCTCAGCAACATCTAACTCTCATGTCTATTTTGAGTTGTTCCTTAAATACTGGGAACTCTCCAATTTGGGGAAATGCATTTTTTTCTGGGCTGGGGCCAAACATAGAATGTCAGGACCTATATTTTAAAAAGTAATAGCTGGAGCCAGAACAAAAAAAAATAGCATTTACATTTAAATTTGATTGAAAATAAATATAGCAAATTTGATTATTTTTATATTGTGCATTTAATCACTTTCTTCATTAATAATGTTTGGAAGCTCTCCAGAGGCTACTTCCAAGCATTTGAGAGCTTCAGACTTGTATATCTTTTTTAATTCATAATGGAGTAATCAGATTTTTCTCAATCTTGCATTCACCAGATGTGTTGGGTTGCAAATTCTACAATTCCCAGGCTGTGTGACGTTACTTAATTACAGGACAGCCAGTGTTGGAAACTGATATGCCAGAAGGGAAGAGAAATAAAGAAGGAATTTGTAGTCCAAAAATATAATGCCAGTTCATAGTATCCAGCTCCAAAGACTTTTGTGTTCTCAGAGTTGAGAGGTGCCCCCATCCCAGTTGATTGTGGGATATTCCCACTAGTGGTAGATATGAGTCTTATGGGATCCTTATCCATAAGGATAAGGAGAACTGGGAGGAGGAAAAAATCTTTGGTTCCTGCCTTTTCATGAGACTTCAAAAGGGAATGAATAAAAATAAGAAGGCAGATGAACTAGACCACAACAACCCAGGCTGAGGTTCACACCAGAGGACTGTACTCCTTTTACTTTTGCTTCCAGTTGCAAAAGACTTGAAAATGTGGCCAGAGGCAGTGGAGGCGGGGCAGAAATAAAGATATCTTTTTTGGGAACAGAACCTTCCTATTGAAAAATATCTGTCTACTTAGCTATAGACAGACTGGGATTCCTGGGAGTTGCAATCCAGCCCACATCTGAAAGATCACCAATTAGAGATTAAATGTTCATTATTAAAAAGTGGGGTGTATTTTTCCCTTTCTACCATAATTTCAATAAGGCATTAGCTTTATGGGAATGCCGCACGAATTCATGTCTTATGTTGGGTGTCACAGCACTGCAAAGTTTGCAGACTGCTGATCTGAAAAAAGCACCTTTTAATTAGCATGCTTCTGCCATTGAATTTCTTGTACCACAGGATCTATAGATGACAACAGGATACTCAGGTTCCTGGAGCTGGCTGGACTGGTGAGTTATCTAGGACATAAAAAATATAAATTGGTTCATACCCCAGTTTTTGGAAGACAGTGGATGAAAAGGTTTATCAAGTTTAAGCCAATAATTAACCCTTAAAGAGAAGAACTATGAATTTCAGCATGTTGGCTGGATTTGGAGAACACCGAGCATCAGCAGTTAAATTTATGACTGGTATCAAAACTGAACCTTGGCTCACAATGATGTACTGAACAAACCTTACCAGTATAATAAATTCTAGTGACAACCTTCTGACTTACAGTGAAGGCGGAGAGCAAATAAGAGGTGACCCTGGGCTTACACCAACAAATCAAGGAGATTCTGTGACAATAGGTCTGAGAAGGCATTTGTATGATAAAGGTGGACCACGTTGTGGTTTTTAATACGTTGTTGTTTTCTATGCCTAATACAGTCAGACTTGTTAATGAGAACAGGAGGTTTGGACCAGCCTGTGGACTGGAACTGGTAAGCTTATATTCTGTTTACAGTGAAATGATGTTCATGGAGTGGGTAGATCCAAAGCTGCGGAACACCAGAGTAATGGTGTTTATTGTGGATTGTTCTGCTTCTTATCTTTGATGTAGGTATGACATTCTTTCACCAGGTGAGATGCAAAGGCTCTCATTTGCTCGCTTGTTCTACTTACAACCCCAGTATGCAGGTAAGAAAAGGAATGCAGAATGGAGGATAATAGGATTAATTCTCTTATTTAAGGATAAATGGGAAGGCATTGGGTGAAAGTGGTTTGTGGCACTTAACTGAAGAAATTATGATTACATTGGTTTTTGTGGATCATAATCCACTATTTAGTTTCTCTCCCTATAACAGCAGTTTTCTCGCAGACCATGTGCTTGGGGAAGTGATCACAAAAGCTTAGACAATAATAGATACATCAGTCTTTGAGGTATCACAAGACTCTTCGTTGCTTTTACTACAAAAAGCTAATATGACCATCTCTTGGAAAGCTGGATAGTTATTCTCCTTAGTATTTTCTATAGACCAGGGTCGTCAAACTCGTGTCGTCACGGCGGCGTCACGTGATGTATCGGGACCTTTCCCCCCTTCGCTAAACCGGGCAGAGGCGGGGCCAGCACATGATGCATCCAGCCCACAGGCCACGAGTTTGACACCCTGTTATAGACCTTTTGGTTTCAATATCTTCAGAAACGCAGAGCTGAGGAAATAGGATCCTGATAAAATGTAAAATGCAGAAAGCCAAAGCACAGAGGATACTTCAAGAAATCTAGGAAAAGAGGATTGGA
Source organism: Pseudoxyrhopus heterurus (assembly GCA_032468235.1). Taxonomy (NCBI): domain Eukaryota; kingdom Metazoa; phylum Chordata; class Lepidosauria; order Squamata; genus Pseudoxyrhopus; species Pseudoxyrhopus heterurus. Next base: position 74,504 of record JANHJO010002984.1, read on the forward strand.
ACAGGGATAACTCTAGTACATCGAAGAGCAAAGCATGAAGGGAAAAGTAGATTAGAAAACAAAATTGGGCAGAGAACAAAGTTGCTTCATGACCAAAACTGCAATAATAAAGACATTTGAAATAATTATTTCAGCCTTAGCGAGTGACACGATTGACCCTGATAATGAGAGTTTTATCCCAACATGCTTGGATAATGACACATTGAGAAAGGCTGAACTAGCTTAGAGGCTGCAAAAATCCAAAATGGCCACAGATGGCAGCAAAGTTCATAGCGCTATTTAATAGGCATTGCAGATTTTTACAACCCAGTTCTGGTAGTACTAAACTAGCTACACTGTTGGATACAAGCCTAGACATTCTATTTTGGCTGATCTACATTTCAATATGCATTATCTTTAATCTGGAATGCTGGAGATGTTTCAACATTGGCCCGTGATGACAACTGTGTAGTTTAAAATGCCACTTCATTATTGTTGAGAGTTATAGAATGAGGTTGGCATCATGTGCCTCTCCCAGTGTTGTACTTCAAATAACATTAACTCTAATTATAAGCCATGCTGTCTAGGATTGATGAGAATTGGAACTGAATATTATTTAGTTACTTAATTTTAAGGCTTCCCAATCCATGACAATATAAAGCAGATAAAAAGAAAAACAATACATATAAAAAGAACAAAAAACCCCAAACAAAACAGCCATAATAAATGTAACTAAAGTGGGATTTACAACCATCCTGTTCCAAAATCTCTGAGAACAACTTGGTTTTTAGCAGCTTCCTGAACATCATAAGGATGGGAGGTACACAATTCTCTTGTGGGAGCTCATTCCAGAAGGCAAGGGTTGCAACAGAGTAGCTGTGCTTCCTAAGTCCTGTAAGATGACATTGTTGCATACCTGGAGCATATCTACCTTGTTTGTACTAGATGGAAACACTTGCATGGAATACTTATTGGCCAGTGCCTGTGATCTATTTACCTCAATATGCATTTTTATCAAACAATAGCGGTGAATATCTGTAGTTCGGGTGTAGGATGAGGGTGAAGATTCATTCTCCAAGCTTGTGGGTCGGTTTCCGAACGTTTCATTACCAGGCTAGGTAACAGCTTCAGCAGAGGGGATCCCCTAAACTCTGCTGAAGATGTTACCTATCTGGTAATGAAGCATTCAGAAACCAACCCACAAGCTCCAAGAATGAACCTTCACCCTTATTTTTATCAATCTCAATTTGAGAATTCTCAATTCTCCAATGTATGAATGTTTAGGTTGGGTGTTTTACATTAAATTGTATGTATGTATGTTAGTGTATTTATAAGGCATCCCAATCATCTAGGATTCTGTGCAATGAACAATCCAACTAGTACATACAATTAAAACCCTACTATAAAACAAGTAAATAAGTTAAATATGTAAGAGGCAGTAGAACAAGCTAGGGGTTGAATGCTGACTCCAATGATGAGTTTTAACTTCTTAAACATAAGATGGGAGAGGGTGTTCTCACTTCCAGGGACAAGGCTTTCCAAAGATAGAGGCCCTCATTGTTGTCTATCTCATGCCTCATGATCCTTGCAGAATGAGATGTGTTTCAACAGGCTCTCTCTAGGTGTTTGTAAACCTTGGCTGGGCATTGTCTGATATAATCCAGTGCAGCAGTAGGTAGGCTTTAAAAGGGATGACTAGAATTCTCTGTTGGGCCCAAAAGGCAACCAGCTGGCAATGCAGTGATTCGGGATAGATTGTGTATTGCTATTCTGGTGGGATTATCCCATCAGCAACTTTGCTCCCATATTTTGAATCAGCTGTAGTTCTCTAGTTGTCTCCAAAGACAACCCCACATAATGCACATTACAATTACCCTGGTGATCAGGGCGTGCTAAAATTAGAGAACTAGATAAATTTGCTATGTTTTACTCAGCAATGAAAGGAAGAGAACAAGATTGTAAATTGTAGTAGTGCCATATTGAAGGGCTCCCATTTAAACTTGCAGTGCTAGATGAAGCTACGAGTGCATTGACAGAAGATGTAGAGAATGAGATGTATAGAATCTGCATCCAATTGGGAATGACTCTGGTCAGTGTGGGCCATCGCAAAAGTCTGGAAAAGGTAAGAGTGATGAGTACAGGGAGATAAAGGGAAATTATTTTTAAAGTCATAATTCTCAGATTGTGTTTACTATTTAATTTCAGTTCCATAGCTGGATTTTGAAACTGTATGGAGAAGGAAAATGGGAGCTAACAAGAATTGAGAAAGCCTGAACTATTCCCAAACCAATCACAGAAAATGTTGGAGTTAAAGTGTCAAGTTAAAGTGCCTTGGAATCAGCATGCTTTAATGGAGAAAGTATGGTTTGAAAGTTCAAAATTACAAGTGCCAAGAAGGTTTCCAATTAAAAAAAAAAATGGGGAGGAAAGTTTTTAACCATTTCTTATCTTATAAATTTGCTTCCAATCCATTGTTTTGATTGCTGTATCCCTTATACAACCTTTCATCCAGAAGGGAAAAAAAGAATAATTTTGTTTCATCTATGGAACTCATTGTGTGACTGGTATTAAAGTTCTGCATAATTGGAATTATGCTGACCTATCTATATAAGGACGGTGAATGTAGCACAGTCTCTTTGACCATAATTTATATCAAGATTGGACCTATAGCTTCCTTGCCTGAGTAGAAAGAAGGAAGAGATTGTGTAATTTCTATGATCTGCCCTTTGGAATTGCTAGCAAATGGATCAATTATCTTGCCCCTAGAGCTGTTCAGTCAGACAGTTTAAAGATTTTATTTGATGCAAAATAATGAGTTTTGTAAAATATCAGCGCCATTTGATAAAAAATCAAATAAGCAACTCTGGACAAGTTGTGAAGTACAAGGTAGAGCTTTGCAGAGGGTAGGAATGGGGGAAGAGTTTTTTCAGTGGTTCCACTCCTTCCCCAATGGTCATTCCAGTCTGTGATGGTAAAGAGGTCAGTGGCCATTGACGTGTGAGATGCCACAAGGGCTACTCCTCTCTTTCCTGTTCATTGTCTTTATGAAGCTTCTAGGAAAAGTCACCTAACATTTGGGGGTTCAGTGTTAACAGTATGCTAATGATAGTCAATGATATCGCATTACTAATCAGGCTTTGAGAGGGTGCTATCAATGTCCTTTCCCAGGATCTGGATGGCAAAGAAAAGACTGAAAATGAAGCTTAGTAAGTTGGAGTTGGTGTGAACTCAGAGTTCTTTGTTGCCACAAGAGTTGTTTCTGATGAGCAAGCACCCAGATATCTGCAGGACCACATACTCCAATCAGTCCTGATCTGACCAACCAGGGCAACCACAAACTACTACTCATCCTATATTTTCAAGAGGTTCAGGGACCTGAAGCAAGACGACACTGGTTTTTCAGTGGCAGCACCAATGCTACGGGACAGCTTGCTGGTAGAGATTACTAGCTACTAAAGATGAAATTATTTTGGAGAGACTTCCCCTGATTTTACTCTGCCATCTTTAGCTTCTGTTTTAGTGTTTGTATTATTATACTTCATGAGTGGGGGGGGGGTTTACTATTTTTTGTACTGTAGATGTTTTACTTGTTTTTTATAGCCTATGTAAGCCAGCAAGCATCTTTGGCTTGTGGCAAGATAGAAATGTGAAAAATAAATAAATACCTCTGTCCATCTATCAAATTGTGGCAGTGTTTTTCAACTACATGTTTAGCTTACAAGGAAAGGCAGAATTACAACTTTCAGAACTGTTAAAAATGCAAAATAATCAAGGTTGCTGTATGTATGGAAAGCATACCTCCATTCATTCCTGCAGACAGCTCTTGCCAAAATGACCAAAGGTGACTTTTCAAGACAGAAGACAATACACATTCTTACTAGGAGGTAGCTGAAGATGTGTGGGGTTATGTGTAATTTGTTAGATTCTTTTGACCATTTTTAAAATAATGCTGTATTTGTTTTTATTAGAATTTAAAAGGAAGGGAAATTTGGGAAATTTGATAAACAATAATTGAAAAAAAAATGTTATATTGCTTTAAAATTCAGAATGAAGCTATTATAAGATTTCAGATAGGCAGCAGGAAAACATGTGTACATTATCTTTTACATTTTGTCTTTATGTCCTTTAAATTATATATCCTTCTTTTTCCTTTGAAAAGCTCCCCAAAATCTTCCAATAAAACCCAGAGCATTCTTTTATTCCCCAAAGTTTGATATTATGTAAAGATCCTCTATAAATGTATTTAAATATGGCCATTTTTCCTTAAAGTTTGAAATTTTCCTCCCAGCAGATTTTAGTTGCTCAAAGATAGAGACTTAATTTTCTAATACATAAACCGTGGAGCAAATGGTGAATCATCCAGGAGAGGTTTGAATAAGTAGTGAATGTGGTGTAGAATATTAAACAGCATATTCTTCAGCTGTTACTTAAGAGTTGTATTCTTCCCATTTTTTTTGTTTTTGTCAGTAATTAATAAGCTTCCCCTTTGGTTTTGCAAGGAATTTTAAGAGTAGAAAGACTGCTGTTGGCACAGTACTCTTGTCATTGTGGCTTCTTGAGAGCCAAAATTTTTTGGGCTACTGGCTCTGGTCTTTCTGAAGAAGTTTCTTATATCCCTCAATTATCTCTTTCACCGTGTCATGATCATCCAGGGTTGTCAGATCTCCAAGTTCATCTGCTTTGTTTTCTACAATCTTCTTCAGAACCCTCCGCATAATTTTTCCTGAACGAGTCTTAGGCAGGTGTCGAGCTACCTGAACCAGAAAAATGAAAGGAAAGATTAGAGCACCATCAGGAAATTCACCCCATAAATATTAATTTGAGAAGAGATGTACTACCAGTAATCTTACAAAATCTCACTTCTGTACCTACTTTCTTTCCTGTGGACTTACGTAGTTGAGCATGTCTTCATTGTATGTGCAAATGTAGGAGGCTCTGCTCAATTCCATTTCTTACCAACTTACCAGCATACAATGGTAATGGGAAAAAAGTGTTTTGAGGCTATGATATTTTTTCTTTAGTGCATTTTAGCACTTCAGAATTGGTTGCCAAAAAAAAGTAAAATCAGTATCTCAATTAAATTGGTTACTTGCTCAGTAAACTTTCCAATAAAAGAAGGCCAAACGTGAATTTGTGTAAGGGCCTCCTCTGACATAGTAATCTTCAGTGGGAAGGTTTATGGAAAGGGTGAACCAACCACTCACAAGAAGATGGGAAAAGTCAAGGGCTTGAGATGACATAAAAGTTAAGGTCTGGAGAAATTTTTAGTTCAGGGAAGTTCTATAGACTGATGAAAAGATTTATTCCCACAAGGGGTTTCCTTGTGGTTCTGGTTGGATTCACACATTCTAAACCATAGTTTGCCTAATCATAGATCATTGACTAAGCCATAATTGGCTGGAAACACACTACATATTGAGCCATAAACTCTGGCTAGGTTCATATAGTACATAAGCCACAAGCAAAGCAACCAAAGAATGGGTCAGCATGTATGAACCTGGTAATAGTGGGTTTTTTTAAACTTGCAAACTAAGTAATGCCAGAAAAAATTAGAAAAGTTAGGTTTGTTTAAATAAATTTGTTGAAAGATTATTTGATTTCTGTTGCAATAGCATTTATGTGTTTATAAAATATCTTTAGTAATGTAATCATTTCATAGCTAATAAGTCTATTTAATCTTTAGAAACCAAACTAGAATAGGCAGAACACTAAGATTTCTATCCCTGCTCTAATACTTTTGAATGCTTTATATACTCATTAAGTTAACCAGATTTTTCTTTAAAAAGAACGTTATATGCTTAAGCTTGATACTTAAGGTAACTTTCATACTTAATTCTTTGTTTCAATACTGAAATGATTATGGTTTATTTTGTTTGGCTAATCAATGGAATGCAAATCATACAACTAAGCAAATCTAAAATATTCTGAGCAAATGATCAATGACAGCAAAAGATTAGATTACACTGGACATTTTTAAAAAATTATTAAAGATGTCTTTGCAAAAAAAAAATTGCATTGGTTATCCAACTGCTTTGAATCTTCTTGCAACTTTGGGCCAGTCACACTTTCTCAGTCCAACCCACCTCATGGAGTTGTTGTGGGGAAAATAGGAGGAGGAGGGTACATTGGATATGTTTGTCACCTTGAGTTATTTTTAAAAATACTAAAGGCAGGATCCAACTAAATTTAAAAAAAAAGTTCTACCTTCTGTCAGACTACAAATATTCATTGTTGGGCAGAATGAAGATGTGCATTAGGAAAAAAAAGTTTGCCTGTTATTACCTGAACATGGTCTGGTGCTGCATATTTTGCTATCTCTTTTGAAACAAGACTCTGGAGTTCAGAGGCCAGGTTCTCTTGGGAGAGTTTAAAGCCTTTTTTCAGCACAATGAATGCATAGGCACCTGTTTTTAAAAAAGAGAAGAGCAAAATAAACAATCATCAAAATTAGACTTTCACACCAAAATGGTCCCCTTAAGCTTGCAAGAAGCTGAATCCCTCTATTGGCTCATATAGACTAGGAAGTAAGAGCTATTATTAATTTTACTTTTGAGTTGCTGATTAACTTTTGAAACAATGCCCCACTCATACAAATTCTAGAATAAGTCTATTGGAGCATTTTTTTTTGTTATTGTCCTGTGAGGTAAGAATCAAGATGTGCAACTTCATGTTTTAGCATTCTTCTTTCCTTTCTTACTATAAATTTTACTGCAATTGAATTCTGTTATCTCCCCTCAGCCAAGTCTTGAGGACTTGATCTTCACTTCAGTTGTCATTAAATGACCACATGAAGGCTCTGAATGGAGCCTATCCCAAGCATGCAATAAATATGCATCATGCAAACAAATTCTGTGGGATGTTCATTCCATATTCTAGTGAAAGCAGAGTCTATTAGAGAAATAGTGGTTATTAGCAGCCAAACTGACTCACCCACCTTCGCCTTTGATTTTATGAGGATATCCAATCACAGCTGACTCTGCCACTGCCTCATGTTTATTCTGGAACATAAACAGGTCTATAATTTACTGCAAGCATCCTGACAGGCTGGCGGAAACATGTGGTTCACTAAGCCTGGTGTGGTCAAAACAAAAGGAATAGACTAGCAAGGCAAGGCTCTGAAGTACCAGCCTTTCTTCCTGATGCAGGTTAAGTGATTATGTGATAGAATACCTTCCTTGCATGAAGAAGTACCTCTAATGAGACTTTGGGCTTAGAGCAAAATAGAGTAAGCGTCCACTTTAAGGGCAATGAGTCAAGACTAATCTGGTCGGAGATGCGTTAAAGCAGTAAATATTTGCAGTGCACAATGTATCACACAATGTAATGTTATTTGGCAAATCAACGTCAGGAGGATCAGAGAAAGCACTGATGTGTATAACCGGAATAATTTTTGTAGTGACTTTTTTGAGTAAGTCGGGAATTTTATATACTGTATATACTCGAGTATAAGCCTAGTTTTTCAGCCCTCAAAAAGTGCTGAAAAAAACCACCCTCGGCTTATACT
>JANHJO010002984.1:88119-100310 GCA_032468235.1 Pseudoxyrhopus heterurus
ATTTTTACATGCTTTCGAACTGCTAGGTTGGCAGAAGCTGGGACAAGTAACAGGAGCTCACTCCATTACACGGCACTTGGGATTCGAACTGCCGAACTTCCGACCTTTCTGATCGATAAGCTCAGTGTCTTAGCCACTGAGCCACCGCGTCAATTAATGGAAAATAAAGCCAATTAATGGAAAACAGGGAAAAGAAATGATAATGACCACAAGAGAGGAGAAGCAAGAGTAGTAAAGGGGTACAAATTCAATTGTTGATATTACCTTGAAGCCTTTGAAAATGGGCTGCATAGAAATAAAGTAAAATAAAAGATATATGAGCCATGAATTAATCTACTGATTATACCTAAACCTTATAATTTTGTGCCTTTCTTTGTCTTGCACCAACATCCCATTACCTAATCTTTTTAATTTTTAATTGTACATTTTTTTACCTGGATTAGGATACACTGGAGTACTCTCAAAAAGGACTGTAGTTCCTCCATTACATAAAGGTCCATACACCACGTAACTGTGACCTGTGATCCAACCAATATCTGCAACGCAGCCAAAAATATCTCCATCGTGGTAGTCAAACACATACTAAACAAAAACGGGCAACATGAGATAAAACCAGCTTTCTCCTGTCCCAATATGCTTATATAATTTTCTCCAATCAGGCAACCTCCAGATGTGCAGTTTTAATGTATAGTCCCCAGTTCCTCCAATAATCATGGTTCTTACTATCTGTGGTCAGATACCTATTTCATTTCATATATTTTTGCATAACCTTGCAGCTCAAACCAGTGACTCTGGTTGATGAGCAATCATATGTTCTTTGGCAAAAAAGAGCAAGGAAAAAACTACCATTGTGCTTGAGAATTAATGTGAGATTCTCTTATTAGCAATATTTTCATGATGTAGCCACCTATTTAAGAAAGGAACCGAGGCTTGCTTTCCTTTGCTGTTTCTATCAACTGAGTTACCATCACACCATTTTCAGGATTCACCTGAACAAGGTGGGAGTAGACTTTTCCTAACCTTTGATAACTTGACCTAATACTGACAATATTTACAATATTTCAAGAACTTTCATGAAAAATTACAGATATAAGCTCAATAGAATATCCTCAAATACCATATTATACTTTAATATGATGTAAAGAGGGAATTAAAAAGTATGAACAAGCCTTATAAGGAACGAAAGAAGTAGCAATTAAAAAACAAATGTGAAGGAGAAGGGCATATATAATCTTTGGAGTCACAGCCTATTTTCAAGGCAATTTTTAATCTCAATGATAATAAATGTGACATGGCCATCTGCACATGCATATTTCTTCTCCTGCTTTAAGAGAGTTAAATCAAACTCTTCCATTCCATGCATGCCTCTAACTACAATTAATCATTCCACAGATGTTCTTCAAAAATCACATCACTGTTTCTTCTGCTGAACTGGTCCTTTTTTTCAATCCCCTGAATCTTTCCAATCCAAATTTGCCTTAAAGATGAAAGATTAAGAAATCACTAAAAGTGACAGAAGGGAACTTGAAGTTGTCCATCAATAGTTAGCAGCACCTAGACAACAAATGAAATAGACTGTCTGCTCACAGTATTAGAGGCTTTCCAACTATAATGAAACACACATTATTTCTAGATTTCTATCTTAATATATAAATCAACATTTGCAAATTGCAAGCCTCTTCTGTCTTTTTCCTAGTATCAGTGTGTGACTCTCCTCCAATTAACAATTACAAGCTCTGTGAGTACTGTTGTAGCAACTACCGGTAGTTCTGTGAAACCTCTAGTTCAGCCTCCTGAATTCAAAAAATAACCGCATTTCTTAAGAATGTTTCCAGAATGTAGTTATTGGAATTTTAATATAGTTTTGGGGGGGAAATAGATTAGTTGACTTTGTCAACATCTACCTTGCAAAACTGACCAGGAACTGGGTTTTTCTGTGGCCAGACACTCACTGTATTATTTCTCTTCCTAACTTCTTGCAGAGCGGAACATTCTCTAATGCACTATCTTTAGTTTCTTGGCTGTTATTACTGCAGCTATTGTTGAAAACAATGCTGCTCTGCTCCAAGCCCTCTCTTCACTCCCCTTTCTTTCTAAATCCATTGTAACAGATGAGGATTCCAGAGGGGGACTGTGGGTGAAAGATCATTCTGTTTGCAATGGAAACTTGACATTCTCTGGGTTGGTTTGGGGATTTTTTTTCTAGTAGGAAGGCGCCAATGTGAGTGCTGTTTCCAGCTGGGAGAGAAGAATAAGAATTCATTTCAGAGTTGTCATGTGGTTTTTAATGGCACTTGGAACTAAGGGCTGAACTACACATTAAAGTACTGTGACCAATATCCCACTCTTTTTTTCTTTGCTTTTACAAAAATACAAATCTGAAACTGTGAATGTTAAAACACTTAACTGTTTTTAATTCAACTGTATCTCCCAGCAATTTTTTTTCTTGCAAAGAAACATATGATGCCTTACATGCTGGAAAGGTAGAGATGTCAAACTTTATCCTGTGATGAAAGAATCTGAAAATGTATTTGATGCTAGTGTATCTACTCCAAAGTAAATTCTGCAATGGTGCTACATTCCAGACAAAGACTTCTGCCAGACAAAGACTTCTACCTACAAATGGCTATCTGGCTATCATTTGGGAATAAACACCACAAAGCACTATAAAGCTTGATTTGGATATTCATGACTATAGTATAGACAATTTATTGTAATTTTGTATATACTCCTTGGAAATAAATTCTGCTGCATGTACCTCTTAAGTATAAGAATAGTAATCTCTTCATGTTCATAAGGAATTTGCTTTCTAATTAATTACATGGTAAATAAAAACATTTTACAACAAAAAGTAGCCATGTAAAAAAAAACCTTTTTAATAGCTTGCTGGCTGCTCAGAGCTTGCTTACTTTCAGTGCTGGGTGACCACCCAATATACCCAGGAAGAATCACAGATAAAATGCCACAGAATGTAATTGTCCTTGCATAATTGCCAGATACACCCATATTGTACCTTATGTGTGAGGGCAGCATACAGCAAATATCCTGCCTGAGAATGGACCAGGCCTTTGGGTTTTCCAGTACTTCCTGAAGTGTAAAGGAGGAAAAGTAAATCTTCACTCTCCAAGGTAGCAGGTTGACAGGTTACATCCTCTTTCATCATTTCCTGTCACAGGAAACAGATAATCTTTCAGTAGGCTTTCCTCAAAGCCTCTGTGATCTTCTCTAGTCCCTCTGTACCAATGACCAAACTAATAATGAAATTTAGCATGGAATACTCCAAATGCTCACTTTCACAAAACGAATTCCTATTTCTCAAGGATGTGCAAAGAATGTTGATTCCCTTATGGGCTATTTCTGACATAGATAGCATTGTTTATACAAACCCTTGTTCCTTCTTCCCTTGTATCTCTAATGAAGGTTGTTTTCCTTCATAGCAATTAGTATCATGCACCTGGCTTCTAGGACAATACAATAACCATTATTTCATTACTTCACCTGAACAGTCATCTCATTTTATGTTAATTGACATAGCTGCAGGTGACATGTTTATTATCACCTTTATCTTGCCTCTAACCTGTACTTTCCAAGTTATTTTTTTACTCTTCCATATTTTTGAAACCTGAGTGTTTTGCCTTGAGGGACAAATATTAATTTTAGGAATACTTTTAATTAGGGAGCTACTGTAAAAAAATGAATTAGATTTCCTTTTGCCAGTAATGAGATCACAATTAATACTGGGAGGACAATATTGCTACTTAAACAACTACCAGAATTCTTAACATATTGTCTTCATGGCTAAAAAAAGGTTTGAAGAAATTTGGATGTATTTTAGGAATTTTAGAAGATGCCTTTTGAAGCCATGGATGACCACTGTAATAGCACCTTTCCCACCCTTCACATACATACGGTATTTATAATTCCATAACTCTGAAAAAAGTTGCCTTGTATAGTAAAATCCAGGAACTTTGGCTTATTATCACTAGGTAGAACACAATAGTATCCCTGGGTTACACAAGGGACTCAAATCTTGGAAGAAAACCAGGTTTACACCTATTCTGCCTCCTCTTCCCTGCGCAGGAGCGGTGCTTCCCAAACAGGGATAAATTACTCCCAAATTGAGTAAAGTGTTTTTGGAGGGGTAACAACACATGAAGACACTATCTAGTCACAGCAGCAACATTTAGGAGCTTCTGATAAGCAGTGATGAAAGAAAAATTTAAGAAGCACTGCCTTAAAGAAATGAAGTTCTTAGGCATTTGCTCTAAACTCTAAAAGTACCAAAACTTAAAGATTAAGAAGCAAAAAAGGGTGACTGAACCAATGCCAAGTGCAGAGGAAATGTAGAAGAAGAGGTAAAATTCATGGAAGAGAAGAGGCAAAGGAAAAGAAGCAATAAGAAAGGAGAAGGAAATGAGCATTTCTCAGAGGCATCTTACTTAGTGCCTTTTCAGTCCTGGCATATCATTGCAAGCTGGTTTGTTAAAACACAGTTCTCTAGTTCATTTTCCATCTGAAAGGAAAATTTAGGTTAATGGAAACTAGGATCTTAAGGCCAAGCATGGCCTGAAGAAAGAAGAAAACAAGAGAAATAAAAAGGTATTACTGAATGTAGGACTATAGCACTCATTCTCTGTGAGTTCATAAACCATGGAAACTGGGGAAACACAACTTTATGTAGTGTTTTGTATCTCTTCTTCAGTCAGTATAAGAATATATTACTTACCTCCTCTAGTGGTATGTCTAAATCAGACATGAGAACTTTCTCATCTGTTCTTTTTGAAACAAAAACTCGCTTCACTGTTGGACAAAACTTCACAGCCTCATCTACTGTCTTCTTTAGTTCAACAACTTTGCCTCCTCTCAAACCTTGATTGACTGTGATCACTGTTTCAGACTGAGCTAAAAAAGGCAATACACCCCCATCCAACACACACAAAAAATTAGTATGAAAATTTTACGCTTTTCAAATCAACTTTCTCCTGCTTTGTATTCTAAGGGGGAATTTGTCTAGTAAATTCCTCCCTAATATACTGTAGAGTATATTTTAACAAGTGTATTATTTATTATAGGTTAGTAAGCATATTTTTGTTACAGATTAGAAATGGTCTCAGGATTATTTGGGAAATTCTTCTAGCTTGTCTCCTTAAGGGTTATTTTATTTCCAAAACAAATAATAGCAGCAATTGGAAGGAGAAGTAATCTGAACTCTCCTCTTCCCATTCCAGGGTCCCAATCCCAGCCTTCACCCAGATCTAATTATTGCTGTTTACCATGCCTTCATACACATACAGCAAACACACAACTACTATTACATTGATGTCATTGTTAGTATCTTTAATTTATGTTGTAACCTTGGCCACCATTCAAAAGCATGTACGGCGGAGGGAATAGTCTGTTGGAGTCTGAAAATTTGAGAGCAAGAGATGGAGAAAGAAGATTCAAAAGACTTATTTTCCTTTGTTTAAAAGTCAAATTACAAAATAAAAATTCTTGGGTCTTCAATTTCTACTTCTTTACCAAGGGCAGAAGTCCTTTTAAGCTAAGATATATGCTTCTCTTTCTGCCAGCACTAGAGGAATGGGAATCTTGATATGTTAAGAATATTGTTTGTCGTTAAAAGCAAGTCATGCATAATCATACTTTTGGACACCATACTGGTCACTGAGCCTAAAAAGAAAACTAAAAGAAAACAGAAAAAGAAATGCAGTGTTCTTACCATCATGGATCCTGTCAGCTAATGCAACAGAACTGAATCCAGCAAATACTACTGTGTGTATTGCTCCAATCCTAGCACAAGCCAACATGGTCACCACAGCCATTGGACACGAAGGCATGTAGATAGTGACTCTGTCACCTTTCTTCACTCCCTGGCGCTTTAAGCTGTTCCCAAGTCGACATGTCAATTCTAGCAATTCTCTGCCCGAAGAAAATAAGTAGTTTTGATACTCTGTTTTATTATTCCATTAAACATCTCCAAATCAAGGTAACAGAGAACAGTGGAGAACAGCTTTTATGAACTGTTATGAACTTTGGTCTTCATTACAGTACTGTATATCTCCTATTCAAATTAGGACAAACAGAAAGATCTCTATTTCTGAAACTCAGAAAACAATTATGCTCATCTCTGTCTCCTGTACTGGGCTCAATGAATCACTGATCTGACTTTTAATAATGTAATATTGACACTTCAGTTCAAATCTTTTTCCTTCTCTAGAAGCCTAGGACTTGGCTGAGATCAAAAAAGCAAGTGTTAACCATTAAGAAGATTCACACCTCTTAGAAGACTGAAATAAATGGACAGAGAAAATGATAAGTCAGGACCTGTATGTAATGCGGTCTTCTTGCCCAGGCTCATCTTTCTCCCAGATTACCGCTACTTTATTTGGATTTTTGTGGACATGTCGATCCAGACAGTTAACTGAAAGAAAATACACCTCTCGTTATTACACACTCAGCCATCTGCAGCTGCTGTTACTGTGCCCATCATAAATTTAATATTGATGGCTAGGCCATGTTTCCTTAATCAAATGTACTATACTAAGAATCAAGAACTAGCACCCTTTCTCGCTATATCTATACATAATACACATACACATAAACACACATTTGCCTGATTCTACATATATATGTGTGTGAATATATATGAACAGACTCATCATTATTTGCTTACAAAGTTCAGGTGCAAAATTAACAATTGATAAATGAATTGTACAACCTAAAGTCAAATTGTACACGTTGCCCTGCTCAAGGTCATCTACTTAACTCATGCCAATTATAAAATGTACTATTGATTTTCACAACTCAAGAGTTCTAGAATCTAAAGTTAATCATTCGCAGTCTCAGACAAATGTTAGTAGATTAACTGCATAGGCCATAAACACATTTCAGAATTTAAATGACAGATTCTACCTTTTCTTGAAATAACTGTTTCTTGATTAACTGTGTTCTTTCACATTTACTGTGTTTTAATCTTGTTTATATAACCCATTCAGAACATAGTGGTTATTGCTAGAATTAAGAAACAGACTAAATAAATAATTTGTTACATAGACACTTTCTCTTTTTAAGCCATGAACATTTTCAGAGCTACTAATCCTTAACTTGGATTCATTACAGAAAAAAATACAATGTTTCTATAACACAAGTTTTAGGAAGTGTTGCTATAATTCTACTTTTTATATACAAAAGGTCATGTGAGTGAAGGACACCAAATTCTCTACCACATTTACTTGGATTTTGCATTCCAATGCTTCACACAGGTTTTGTTGGCTTTTTTCTCTCAGGAAGACTCACTTCCAGTACTGGAGCCAGACTGGGAGAAAAAAGTCAGCTTAACTGTTAATTCACACAGTACTGTATCCTATCTCGCCTCTGGGCTTTCCATCTAAATCAGGGGTGTCAAACTTACATCATCACAGTGGTGTCACGTGACGTATCGGGACTTTTTCCCCCTTCGCTAAATCAGGCATGGGCATGGCCAACGCATGATGCATACGGCCTGTGGGCCGTGAGTTGGACAGCCCTGATCTAAATGAAGCAAGTCAAAATGGCCACCCGTACCAAATTTATTTTGACCTTTACAATAATAGTAAATGTATGTTTCATTGCACTATTTATTTTTCTCCATTAATTGCACCATTATTTCTCCATTCATTGCATCTTTGACACAACTATAAACCTTTCTTTTCATTATACAATTTCCATCATCTGGGAGCACTGATTTGTGTCAATTGCATGTTATGTTTAATGTGTTTAGTCAGTAAACTATAGTTAAGCACACCATAGTTTACTGCAATGTGTAAAGTCAGCCATTCACCCAAAGCTATGTAGCAAATCCTGCTGATGCCTCACTGCTGGGAGGAGGATGCTGGAACTCCTGGAGAACAAGTACCAGACAGGTAGAGGACAGAGCAAATGTTCTTAATCTTCAGAAAGGAGGGAAAAGAGGATGCAGATAATTACCAATGGCAAGTCTCACATTGATACAGCTATCTCCTGTGGATAATTTAATTTGGATCCGTGCAGGGAGAACAGGGGTTGCTAAACAGCCTCTTCCTCCCTATAATTTTAAGAAAACTAAAGTAGGTTAGAATATTTTTATATGTAAGAGTGATACGTAGCACAAGTTTGTATTCTGGTTTGTTTTTGTAGTGATACCAGTAGCATTATGACACATATATTATATTAAGATGATACATTTAACAAATATCTGCAGGAACCCTGATTACTAAGTTGATAGGAGAAGGGCCATCATAATTTATATAAGCATCACTAAGAAATATCAGTTCAATTGAAATGTACCTTCTCAATGTCCATGGTTTATTTACTAATATTTCTATGTCATTCCATTCCTGCAGGATATGAGCAGGGCATAATCATCAGAAACAAGATTAAAACTGCTGCAAACTTATCTGACAGGCTAGATGAAAAGCATACACAGCATATACAACAGATGAGTGAAATGACCTGAGCTATATAAACAATTTACTCATGTTGTGTAAATGATACTTTTTCACATACACAGTTGAATTCTGTGAGCTGCACTTTTTCTTTGTACTGTTATCAACTATTTGATTCTAGTGCAGATCTTTTAGTTATTTTAAATCTGCCCAAACATAAACATTTTATAAAGTATAAAAATTTGAGCTGATTTTTTTAAACCAGTAAAATGCAGAAATAGGTAATTTCTTCTAAAAGGCCTTTTTGCCGAGAACATTTGTCCCACAGTCAACTAGATCAATGTCTTCCTGAATCCAGTGCAAGAATAAACAACATATTTCTGGTTTTCTGTATTTTGTGTTCCTTTTTTATCTGACCTTTTTCCAAAGATAGAAAAACAGAGATAGTTCACATCATTATTATCCTTCTAGTAAGCAGGCTACAGAAGTCTGATAAACAGAGAGCTTCATATTATAGACAGGAAGAGTTTTAGATCCACACTACACATTTTCCTACTTATGCAACATTTACTGTCTCTCATCCCTTCCAATATGTTGCTACTTTCTTAAACTACATTCAAAGTGTGTTTAAAAAGGATAAGTACATTAATTTTCAGGGTATTCAAAAACAAGGAAATGATTGGAATGTTGACTTTGGTGAAATTTAAAACAGGATTTTAAAAGACCTTGTACTCAAAGGTCCTGGACTGCAATATTTTTTTTTCCTTCACAAGTAGAAAGAAGCAAAGAACCGTTGAATTTCTACTTACCTGCTACATTGAGCTGTCCTCCAAGGAACCAAGATACCTTGCCCTGCTGAAAGTTACAGTCACTAACAGAATGAAAAGGATTGCTCCACATCAGTCGGCTTCTTGCTAGGGCTCCCCAGAATACATCTGCTTGCTCCACTGAGAGCTGGTATAGTTCTTGGTGATTTCTTGGTCCAGGAAAAGCTGTGGCTTCTGGCATGTATGCAGTCAAAGGACCTCTGCTCCATGCTCTGCTTTGATAAGAAAAATTCTTTCCAAAGGCAATTTTGGGGAAGCAAGTTCTAACCAGCAGCCAGGCCATGATTCTAGGGTATAAGAGTGTCCTTTATTTTTACCCAGACAAAATCTTACTAGCAAAAGTAAAAAAGAAAAAGAAAAGTATTTGTTCCTGGCACTAAGAAATGTGATCCCATTAGGTTTTCTAGAACCAGATTGTAAATCCACTTTTAAACTGAGATTTCAAGAATGTCATACTCTCTTCCTGAAACATAGAGTACACGTATATTACTCTACTTCTAGACAAACATAAGCAAAAGAAATCCAATCTCTTTTAAGGGAGGAGTAGGGGGTGGGATTTAGTACTGCCTAACTGGAATAACGTTCAGGCTGATTTGAATGTGCTCCTGTATTAAATCCAGCTTTGGCTGGTACTCATGCACAGTCATATTTTAGTCAAACTAGACCATGCTGGCTAAGAATCCTCCTGTACAATATTGTCTGCATAGAAGATCAGTGTTTATTTCTGCCACCTCCAAGCAAAGGAGCTCCCAGGCATGTGAAAAACTAATCTATTCATAAAGAACAACATGCACTGGTGCATGGAATGTGTAAATCATAATAGGCCAATTTATGATAAAGAGAAGACTTTGGTTAGAGTACCATCATTACATTCAAACATGTAATTTTCCACAACAATTGACTTAGTCATTGTACATAGAGTTTGCCAGGAGTTATAGTTACTTGTTTCAAAATGGGAAATTTTTGGGTTACTTAGAAGAAAGATATTTCAAAAATAATGGGATCAGTGAAAGCAAACAAGTTTTCCTGAAGGACAATTGCCTTTTATCACTAAAAATGGTCAGTCATGTGTCAGGTTTTTTTTAAATATATAATATTTGAAGTCCATAGTCCAAGAATGGCAACAGGTCTTACTGGTATGCCACAGTGATGGAGCTGTGGTGGCTCAAGTGGTTAAGAACACAGTACTGCAGATCAGCAATTTAGCAGTTCGAATCCCACCAGGCTCAAGGTCGACTCAGCCTTCCATCCTTCTGAGGTCGGTAAAATGAGAACCCAGATTGTTGTGGGCAAGAGGCTGACATTGTAAACCGCTGAGAGAGGGTTGCAAGCCCTGATAGGCGGTATATAAATCTAATGCTATTGCTATCTTCGACTTAGAACCATTGTTTTAGTGATTGTATGAAGTTACAATGGTGCCGAAAAATGTGGCTTATGATTGTTTTTCGCACGACTATTGCGGCATTCCTGCGGCCACGAGATCAAAATTCAGACGCTTGGCCACTGGCATGTATTTATAATGGCTGCAGTGTCCTGGAGTCATGCGATCCCCTTTTCTGGCCTTCTGACAAGCAAAATCCAGGGGGAAAGCCAGATTCACTTAACAACCATGTTAGTTACTTAACAACTGCGGCGATTCACTTAACACTTGTGGCAAGACAGGTCATAAAATGGGGCAAATCTTGCTCAGCAATGGAAATTTTGGACTCGATCGTGGACGAAGCCAAGGACTACATGTACATATTGCAATCTGCAAGACTGCTAATTTTAGCTAACCACATAAAATCCTCCTCTCTTCCACAGCACACGTCGTATGGTGAAGCACACGTAACAAAAACAGAAAGCCAGCCATTATTGCCACTGTTACTCACGTTGAAGCATGAAATTCTATTCCTGCCATACCATAATTGCAAAGCAAATACTCAATTCAGCAATCCCAGTGACTAAATCTATGTTCCAGCCGTGTTTAGTATGAACTGAATATGCGCTAAAGGAGGAACCTTTCCATGATGAACTGTGTGTCATGTGCTCTGCCGCAGAATTGCTTTCCCTGAGGGTTTTTTATTTTTTTAAAAGACAAAATGAAACCTCAGAGCGGCTCCAAGGAATATCTCCTGGCAGGAAAGAGAACGGTTCATTTTTCTTATCAAAAAGAAAAATGCTATTTTTCACCACAGCTGTCTTTTTCCCCCCCTCTCCATGCTCCTCAGGGAGAAAATATATTAGTATTACTGCAAAGTCTGGAAAGCAGCGTTATTAAAATTGGAAAGAGGCAGACTTGTAACTGGATTATTGAAGGAATCTATAATCCGAAGCTCAGGATAACTGAGGACTTACGTCTTTGCCTAGCCTAGAGCAGGTAGAAGCTCAATCTTCTTTTGAATATCTGACTGATATTCAAAAAACTATACAGAGAAGTACAGATAGTCCTCGACTTATGACCACAATTGAGCCCAAAGTTTCTGTTGCTAAAGCAGACAGTTGTTAAGTGAGATTTGCCCCAATCTGCCATGCCTTTTATTAAGTGTATCACTGTACTCATTAAATGAATCTGGTTTCCCCACTGACTGCTTGTCAGAAGGTCATAAAAGGTGACCAAATAACCCTGTTATAAATATGAACCAGTTGCAAAGCATCCAATTTTTTTATCATATGATCATGGGAATGCTGCAACAGTCTAAGTGTGAAAAATGGTCATAAATCCCTTTTTTTTCAGTGCCGTTGTATCCTTGAACGGTCACTAAACAAATGGCTGGAAGTCAGGACTACCTATACTTAACAGCAGATGAATCCCACCCTTGAAGAGTATTCGGAGGCTGCAGTTGGTCCAGAATGCAGCCGCGCGAGCAGTTATGGGTGTACCTTGATACACCCACATAACACCCCTGCTCCGCGAGCTGCATTGGCTCCCAATTGGCCTCCGAGCCCAATTCAAGGTGTTGGTGATTACCTTTAAAGCCCT